>CABFOV010007383.1:13532-28754 GCA_902141375.1 Timema poppense | reverse complement strand
AAAATCCATGTATTTACGATTGCATTCGTTTGTTTCTGATTCTCCCACAACAATTTCGTTTGTTCCGTTTTGATAATCTCATAAATGGTATGTTTACATTGATAGGGCCAACTTTACAATATCTCCCTCCCCCTTTTGAAAATTGAAATTTTTATGGTTGTGATCGTTTGTTTCGCATTATTATTATTTTATATACGTCCCCAAAATTAACTATACTTTAACATTTGACATCCATGAATTCGCCCTTCTCCTCTTTTAAAACATTTTTTTTATGATTACAAAACTTTTTCATTGTTAATTCCGCAAAATAATCAGTTTTTTTCGTTTTGATACGCTCACAAATTATATGTTTACTTTGGACCTCCATGAAGCTGCCTTGCCGTCCTTTCTCCTTAAAAACATTTATAAAATAAATTTTATGATTGTATTATTATTAGCACCGCGTCTTACTACCCGTTCGGTTTATGATTGTAATAACTTGTTCTTCGTTTGTTCCGGATTGTTCTGGAAAAAATAGTTTGATATGTTTTTATACACCCATAAATTGTATGCACGTCCATGAGGTTTTCTCCCTCCCTCATCTTTTAAAAATCCATATTTTTATGATTGCAATCGTTTGTTCTTCATATGTTACAGATAATTCCTAAAAAAACAAAAACAAAAAATACGCACATTTCGTTTTGGAAGGACAACACAAGATTTATTTACACTAAGGAACACATACAACTTTTAAAAATAAATATTTTATCTTTGCAATCAATAATTAGTTCTTGGTTCATTTTAGATTATTTTTTTCGAAGATTTCCATTTCTTTCTTTTATAAAGCCTGAATAATTTTTTCTAGTAGACATTTTGGCTATTTTACCAGAACCAGTCATTGAACAGTTAGGGGATAGTCATATAGATTAAAGGGAAAAGTTGATGTGAAAGAGGGTTAAGAGAATGTATAGTGAACTGCATTAGTTTTAAGTTTTTTTACTTGTTTTTATATACAATTAGTTTTAGTTTTAACTACATTATTTTGTTTGGTTTACTTTTATTTGCTGTTTTAAGACAATATTATGTGCTTATCAATCTCACCCCATAAAATAAAAAAATTTCAACTGGTTTTAATTGATATCTAACAGGTAGAATACAATATGGGGTGAAAATGATCATTGGTTTGGTCTAGCCTTTAGTTTTAGAGAGTTTCTTGGAGGGGACAAATGATGGGGTGAGATTGACATACCTTTTAATATCTTTCTTAGCTAGCCTATTAACACTTTGCACAAAAAAATAAAAATCTTATATTGATTGCTATGTCTCGCCAAAACCCACAGTATTTTTTATTTTAATTAAAGTCAAATGGTTTTCAAATTATTCCAAAGAGACTAAAAAATTTTATCAACCTCACCTCAGTCTACAGTACATGGATTTTTCAAAGTGGAGGGGGTACCATGAAGTTGGCCCCTCACGAGTAAACAAAGTGTTACAAGTTCATGTCCCATTTGTGCAAGAACAAATGCAGAACAAATTACACTTTTTGCGATACAATTTGTAACAAACGGTCACAACTACAAAAATGTAAAATTTCCAAAGTGGGAGGGTTACCGTGAAGTTGGACCCCCCAATGTAAACATATCATTTGTGGGCCTGTCAAAACAGAACGAACAAAAAATTTTACGGAACAAATGAAGAACAAACAATTGAAATAAAAAAACTTGAATTTTTAAATTGGGGGGTGAGGGGGCAAACTTCACGGATATTTTTTTTTCACAGTCGGTACCACCTACCCATGGTACAAATTATGGGAATATTTGCATTTGGTTAGGAAAATATATAATATCTATCCATGTTTCCTGTAATATTATTTTTGACGAAGGTATCGTTCTCATCAATAATCTAGGTATGTCATCATAACTTTAATATACAGCTCGAAATTCTTCATTTTCTATTGAATTAATCTCACAACTATCATCTTCTTCCGAGCTTTGGAATTCTGAATTGGTACATTCAACATCAGAATACTATGTCTAATAATGCTATCAATTGGGGAAGGAGGGAGTTCTTCCACACCTGACATGTACTCCATATCACATATGTCTTCTCTGTAATAGAAAAAATATTAGGACCTAACTTATCATTTCAAAATATATATTATTTATACTAATGATTTTTCAATAGAGATAAAGCGTATTATAATGATAAATATGTTTTAAACACCCATATAAGTTTTAATTATATATATATATATATATATGAGAGAAAGAGAAAATAGAACAAAACTGATGATTACGTTGTTAATTTGTGTAAGTCATGTGACATATAATAATGCATTATTTCAAAGTGAGCATACATTATATAAAGCTAAACTTTGATAAGGACTTGAATCGGTTGGTGAATCAGGCCAAAAATATGTATTCCTCAAAATCTAATCACTAAATAATTCAATTGCCTAAAAAAATTGGAGAACGATTATCTATAAGTTTATAAGTTACATCTTATTTGGATAAGAATGCTTCAGTTATTTAAATTAAATTAATTAAAATAAAAATCGTTCTCTTTCTTTCTCCACATATTTTTTTATGAGCCATATGTAATAAAAGACATTCCTTTGTGAATTAAATAATTATTTCATTACATTATTTATTTGCAAACAAAAAAAAATTGTAGAAAGTCTGTCATCAGAATAGTAAATAGCGGTTTTTCATTTGAAGTAAATTCAAAGTGTTCACACACTTGCAAATGCAAACATCAATTACTACTATAATATTAGAATTGAGCCTAAAATTGCTCTCTAAGTGAGTTCGAAATACATAAATAACGAACACTGTACCTTCCTATATTGTTTAGGTGCCCAACAAAGTATCTCACTAATTGGCACATCATTACAGACTACTTCTATAGGAACTACAGCTTTTAACGTGACCTGATTATACCCTTATTGGTGGGATTAACAGAGAAATTCTAAATATTCAAATAGAATAGTTTTCAAAATTTAAGCCATATAAAATGCTGGAAAAATCACCAGCTTAAACGTAGATTCTTGCATTCACCCCATTTTTAAGGCGATAAACAATATATTTCTTATCAAGCATATTTTCAAGAGGCCATTAAATTAATAATTCTACAGCTGTGGGAGAGAACGTAAGAAAATACAGGCTATAAATGTGATATCATGATAGTATCATAGCCCAACACGTTGGCTCAGTCGTCAGCGGGATGGCTTACAGTGCAAAGGGTTTCGGGTTTGATTTCTGGTAGGGGCGTAGTATTTATTATTTGATCAATTCTTTGCCTTCTTCTGGATGTTGTATACCTTTTATTAGAATTTAATTTGAGGAAAATCATTCAAATGATTTAAAATGTAGAAAATCACAAAATTTTAATGATAGTTAAAATGTAATTAATCAATAAAATTTATCATGCAAATAATCCCATAAGAACCAAGATCTAAGTCTGATTGACAGTATAAATATTCTTACTTCTAATTAAAATATAAATACATATATAATTTAATTGAAGATAATAATTGCAGTTTTCACTAAATTGAAGATCGTGAATCTATTTTTTTCATATACATATTAATGTATTCAGAGTAATAAGTTTTGTCAATTTAAGTCATATAAAATAATGCCTTTTTCTGCATTAATAATGACTAAACTAGTTCTAATAACTAAGAAATTAAAATACTATAAACTGCCTAAATTGCTTTTCTTTTTTTCATGAAAAAATTCTTTATACAATGGCTGTAAAAATTGCTTTCAAATGTTAAGTATTTATTTTATCATTCTTGATATGCAATGTGCCAAAATCTTGGGTGATCGCTTACAGCCATTTATTTTATACCAGATTGTATATTGTGTTACTGACTCTGGAAACTCCAAACACATAAAATAAACATAAATCCTATCTGCCTATATAATACATTATGCTCATTCTCAGTTTCAAAGCTTGACGTTTTCCAGGTTGTGATGGAAGACACCATTGTTTATTATTTTAATAAAGCTAATTATTTCAAGAGACCACTTGTGAATGATCGCTCTAACATAAATCTCGCATGGACTGCATATTACTTGGGTTTCTGTGATAATACAGCTGGAGTGGCCACTGTGTGTTGCACGAACTGTGGAGGCGGGCTATCACCCGTTCTTCTTGTCAACTAAGCTACACTTCCATACAAAGTTTTGATCCCGTGAGCCAACTTGGAATTTTAGTGCATATTTTTATGTCATACGTAAATCAAGTTATTCAGTAAAACGTTGCATATTTAAATCTGAATATATTTTTTGTCTTCAGTATACACATCTATAAATTGTATGAATACTATTATTTAATATTTATATATGAATTAGTATTAATCAACAATTGTTGAATTGTGTTGATTTTAAGAGAACTTTAAGTATATGTATATAGAGTATGACATGATTGAGAAAAGATCACTGAAAATACATGAACCTCTGTCCCAGCTTTAACAAATAGGTAAAGTATTAAAGATAATAAATTTCAATTTTCAAATTTTTATTTCAAAACGTGTGGCCTAAAACTAGTTTCGGAAAACGTAAAAATTTAAGTTTCTTATCCTCATATTTTGTTAGCAAAAATACATTTATGGCGTGTAACATTTCATAGAAGAAAACTTTTTTATTTGCAAAAAAAGAAAAATTTGTACATATGGCCTTAACTTGAGAACAGAGTTTTAACAGTGTTTAGTGATTTCAAAAAATCTGGGCTTCTAGTACAGTTTGTTTCAGCTCTTTTTAAGGACATTGACATTGAAATCTTACGAGTTGTTTAACGCAACATGCCCTTAGTTAGAAATGGAGCTGATATCTTTCCAAAGTGACATATCATTGAAGAATGTTTCAAATTTAAAATATGTATGGCCTCTTGTACCAAAGAGAAAATATCCAGTTATAGTTCTTATTGCACTCAGTGAAGGCATGGTTCTAGTTAACTTATTTATTTGAGTCATCATTTTCATATATGAAAGTTGTGAAAAACAAATACAGAAGCTGGCTCACAGATGAACATCTCAATATCTGTTTTCGAATGGAGGCTACAAGCTACTCGCCTAACATTAAACAAATTGTGGATCAAAGTGAATGGCATTGTTTTCAATCAGAGCAAGTTATACAGTCATATACTTTTTTTTAATATTTGAGCTTCTTTTAGTTTAAAAATGAATAATCATTTCACTTTCTAGCATTAAAATTAATTTTATTAGAAAAGTGTACTTACATTTTTAAATTATTTGAATTACAATAATGGAACTAAGCCAATGAAGCCACCTGCGTTTGTAAACAGTTGTGTTATATTGTCTTTGTACTGGTAACAATAATGGCCAATAAGCCTAAGTGATAGGATACATTTTTAATCTGGGTAGCTTGCGAAACAATGTGGCATTTTAAAGTAGCTCCCATACCTAATGAGTTTGGAACCCACGGTCTAAAGTTAATACTCTACTCTCACAGTGGACATAGACTGCTAATGACGGGGAGATTGAGGTTTGAATCTCGGTTGGGTATACTGAGCATAGTTTTTCCAAAAGTTTTCCACTCTCCCTACATACAAATGCAAGTATACAGTACTTCCTCTAAATATAACATTTCTAATCACTAAAACCATTAACGTAATTAGTAAATAAGTGTATAACTTAAATAAGTAGTAAGACAAAACTTTTTTTTTGTGAAAAAAACTACCTATATAAATAATTATTGCAACTCAAAGCTCTTGGAGTTCAGAAAGGGAATAAATAAAGCACTGCATATATAAAACAGTATATATTTCTTTTATAAAAATTTGTACACATATATTTATAAAACAGCATTTACCATATATAAGTATGTACAATTCAACAAATAATTGTAGATTACTACATGTGTTTTCTATGAACAAACATTCAAGAGGAGAGACAAATTGGTAGACTTGTTCACATCAACTATTTATTAAACGTATTTAATTCAATTTAATGAAGAGGTTTAATCCAAGGTCAAAAATAAGAAGTGGTGTGTTGTGGCTTGTTGCCAGGGTAAGCAGGGCATGTCTAAACTGTACTTGTGAATTGTTCTCATCACACAGTAGAACACTCAGGGGTCAGGTATCAATGAACATACATTCATATGTGCAGTATCTAGATCAGAGTCTATGTAAGAATGGTCAAATGGGGACAGAGTGGGGGAGAACGTATGTTCGTTGATACCTGACCAATGAGTGTTCTACTGTGTGTGTATATATTTTCTGTGTGTGTACACAAACAAACAATATAATGATTCCCTGATACCCTTGTACCTGTGGAAGTTCGTGAGTTGTTGATAGTAAAGTACTAGGGCCTCTCTTGTGAGTTGTTACCAGGACTGCACTAGGGCCTAATAACCTGTTCTCTCCTCTCTCGTGGGTTGTTACGACTATTTTTAGGTTATCCACATATCAAAGCCATCTCTGAGCACAAGTAGTTTAGTTTACTTTTTCCCCCACCCGCCTTGGTGGCGTAGTTAGCTAACACGCAAGTTTAGCGTAGAGCTAGTCTGCCGAGGACGGGGAGATCGAAGTTCGAATCTCGCTCGGGTGAACAGGGGGTGGCTTTTTCTAAATGGTTTTCCACTATCCCTCCACACAAATGCGGGTTCACTTCCTCTATATTCAACCTTCCCTATTCCTAACACATAGAGTAACTAGTACTTAAGCGTATAACCCGAACAGATAGTAAGACATGGTGTTATGTATTATTATTATTATTATTATTATTATTATTATTATTATTATTATTAGTATTATTATTATTAGTATTACCACCTTTTCCCAGCCCCGGTTCTGGTCAGTTTTTATGAAGATTCCACAGTGAGAAGAATATAATAAATTGATTTCTCTTTAGGTTTCATGTATGCTATGTTTTTATAAAAATGCCATGTGTTGAGTTGCCAGTATTTTGAGACGAAACACATAACCAAATTGTGTGTGGGGGTGGGGGTGATAATTATTTATTTTATTGTTATTTCCTAGTTGAGAAATTTGTGTCAAAATAGATGTAGAGAAAATTCTAGAATAAGTGGGATGTTATCCTGCACTGTATGATCTAACAGGTTTCTACTGGCCCATGAAAAAGTCACTAATTGCAAAAAAAAATCAGAAAAAGTCACGATTTTTAAAAATATCTTGGTCATAAAAGAATGCCTTTAAAGAATGTTATACAAATTGCTGTTGATGGACCTAATGTAAATTTAAAATTCCTTAAGGACTTCAATCAAATGATGGAAAAAAATTTAGATAACTCTGAAGACAAGAAACCTATTACTGTTGGTACATGCTCTCTTCATACAGTTCATTATAAATGTGAATGGCAAGTTCATAATTTTCTGCTTTTGTTGTATTATCTGTTTAAAGATTTTCCATCTCTACAATCTGATTACATCCTCTCAAGTGGATCAGACCTCTTTCCACTTAAAATGTGTTCCATCAGATGGGTGGAAAACTCAAAAGTATCCTTTAAAGAATGTTATACAAATTGCTGTTGATGGACCTAATGTAAATTTAAAATTCCTTAAGGACTTCAATCAAATGATGGAAAAAAATTTAGATAACTCTGAAGACAAGAAACCTATTACTGTTGGTACATGCTCTCTTCATACAGTTCATTATAAATGTGAATGGCAAGTTCATAATTTTCTGCTTTTGTTGTATTATCTGTTTAAAGATTTTCCATCTCTACAATCTGATTACATCCTCTCAAGTGGATCAGACCTCTTTCCACTTAAAATGTGTTCCATCAGATGGGTGGAAAACTCAAAAGTAATTGAAAGAGCCTTGAAAATGATTTCACATTTAAAGAAATGTGTGGCTTTTGTGTGTTCCAAACCACCTGCAACAAAGAATTTCAGTGTTGTACGAAACTTCCTAAAAGATAACCTTCTTGAAGCAAAACTCTTTTTCTTGCAGTCAGTAGCAGGAGAAGTGGAACCATATCTTACAATATTTCAAAATGACAACCCAACGTTGCCCTTTGTACATGCCAAACTTTATTCGATGGCATGTAGAATTGCTGCTCGCGTCCTTAAGGCAAAGGTTATAAGCAATGTGAAAAACTCAGGATAGCTCTTGGCAATCGATGTCAAAAATGAAAATCTATTGAGCTTTTCGGATGTAGACATAGGCTTTGGTGCAAAGAAATTTTGTAAAAATGTGAAAGAACCTGATGTACAACTCTTTAGAAAAGATTGCAGACACTTCTTAATGAAAATGTTTCAAAAACTTACTGGGCCTAGGTCTCCATTACGAAAGTGCATGGTGAAAGGTGCTTCATGCCTTTCACCAGCAGTAATGAGTAGTGGCACTCTAAGAGTACAACGGCTTAACATAGCACTCAAACAACTCACTTCAAACAACCACATTGCATACATTGAAGCTGAACTTATAATACAAAACTACCTTGAAATCTGTGAGCAGTCTTCTGTTCAAGAAGAGCTGAAGACACTTGTTCAATGAAACCAGACTAGATTCCTTTCTCTTCAACATCTTCACTAATGCAAAAGCTTGCAAGGCATTGCTATCATTTTGCACAATAATATTTACAATGTTCCATGAAAACAGTGCTGTTGAAAGAGGTTTTTCAGTAAACAAGGAGTGTTTGGTTAAAAATATGAAAGAACGGTCTCTAATCTTCCAACACAGCATATATTCAATGGTTCAGTTGGTAGGTTGTATAAAGAATGTGGAATTTACAAGTGGGATGCTGCATGCAGCTAGGCGAACAAGTTCCAAAAGGAGGGAAGCAATTGAAGAAATGAAGAAGAAAGAAAGTGAAGAACCTAACAGATCAAAAACATTGGAAACTGTAAATAAGCTCGAGGCAAAGAAAAGAAAACTTCTCTAACAGGCTGAAAAAGAGGCTTCAGCACTTCAAACGGACATAGGCTTGGAGAAAAAACGACTGAGGCAGATGTAAATCCTGTATGTTGTGATTTTGTGTATAAACTAAATATTAGATGACAAATTTGATCAATATTAGATTTTTATATTTGTTGGGAGACTTCAGCTTCTGTGAGCTTCAAACATCATTAAACACAAGTTTTCTTGTTGGTATGGTTATATCAATAGTTATTACAATATCTAGGCCCAATGTACACTATAATGTTCAAACGTTTACCGAAGGATTTTTTTTTCCACTGCGTCTTACTGCTCATTTGGGCTATACGCCCCGGAAGGAATTTTGTGGTCAAAAAAGTCACCAAAAAGTCACAAGTTTTTGTTCCTGTGAGTAGACAGCCTGTCTAAGTATGGAAAGTTGAGGAGTGCTGAATACAAGGATCCTCAGTAATCAAATGAGGATACAAACTTCCCTTCCCCAGGCCTACTTGTCCACGCATTGTGGACCCACATCTTCCTATTCTTCTAGTGCCATCACATCCTCCTATTCTTCTTCTAGTGTTATCACATCTACTCTTAAGATCCTATTACTAACATATGATCTTATTAGCTGCACAAATAGAAACACCTGGACACGGCAATACCTCGAGGAAGACTGTCCTAAAACACCCAGAGACAGCCCTGATATGTGTGGAAAGAGATTTATTGTACATGTGGTTGGTAATATGAATGAGTATAAAACCACAGTTTACAAGTACAGTCCCATCAAGCTGCTTTGCCTGTCACAGAAATTGAGGTTCAAAACCATTTTCAACCTCAGTGACTCATCAAAGATCACAATAAACAAAGTTGTCAATATTACAACAAATAGAGATTCACATTTAAAATCAAACCTTTGTTTTATATATTGCTATTGCACAATATCAACATTCTTGACTTAATTTTACAATAACACTGAGATTTCTTTGTATTTCCACTGGAATAAAATTCATTCAGAAAATGTTTAAAAGAAACCATGCAATACATAATAGGTTTTGTTTAAATTGCAACAAATTCATATATATATATATTCAAGAGTTTTCTCTATTTTGTTTGAAAAATATACTTACAGTGTTTTAATGTATATACAGGGTGATTCACTCTGGAATTAACACTTATTATATGAAATATAAGATGAGCATGAAGCACGAACATAATTGTTCTTTATTCCATGACAAAGCAAGCAGTCTACTTGGAAAAAAATGTCTCTTAACCCGCTGAGTACCCCAATAAACTGGACGGTTGTATATGACCTGTCAAAGAGCAGCTAAACAGGCAAAGATTAAGCTGTTCCTTATCACGACTCTGAAATGAATTAGAGCCACTCGATCTTGCAAAGCGACTAGTGTATTGTTAATGGAGTGCTCAATTTTTCACCGAAAACCCCAACCTGTTGGACATACCATGGTTTACTGATGAACCATGATTTCATTTATCTGGGCTATGGTAACTCGCAAAATACATTTGTGTGGGCCAGTGATAATGCCCAACCATCCAGTGAAGATTGGTAACTGGTGTGCGGCGTCCCGTCGCCCCCGTCCTATCATTGGGTCAATCTTTTTTGAAGACACGATGAATATTCGATCGATACTTTGAATCTTTATTGAGTTTGAGAACCAGCTGGAAGATCAGGAACTTGCAGATGGTTACTTCCAACAGAACGATGCAACTTGCCACACCTCCAATAGGAGCATCGCGGAAATTCACAGATTTTCCAGGACAGGATAATCTCCAGAGACCTGTGGCCAACTAGGTCCACCAACCTGACACCTAAGATTTCTTTATCTGGTGACTTTTAAAAGGCCAACAAGTAAAGGTCAAATGAGGAACTGAAAGACAACATCAAATGTGAAATTGCTGCCATCAATGTTGCTACACTACATTGCACGTCACTATTATGGAGTGTCGGGTAAATATGTGTCTAGACGCTGGTGGTGAGCCCTTCCAGCCTCGTCTCTGAAACATTCCCACTTGTCATGGGCCAAGTTTTGTTTTTACACGATTCAAATGTGACTTTCCAATCATAAGTTGATAAAAAAATAGGTGTCCAGTTCTGAGTGAATCATATTGTATAATACATAGTTCCTTATTTTTATATACAAATTTACAGGTCAAACAATAATCATAAACAAAACACAGTCTTTGAACAACTTTTCATAATAGAATTCTTGTGTGTTCGAACACAATTAAATGTTAGAACAAAACAATAAGTCATTTATGGTTTAATGTTTCGTGGAGTCCATCAATTTATATGTGTAGTTTGAAAAAGTCCAATCTATCAGTTAAATATATTATTTCATGTTTAAAGCCAATAATAAGGTTAAGATAACATAACACTCGAAAATATTACGAATTGAATATATGTTTTAACTCTGTTCTAAAATTGACCAAATATTAAACAAAGAGCTTTTAAAGAGTACTACTCAACCTGTCATGGTTAAAAAAATAAAGCTCTGAGCATTAATATACTTCATTACTTAAACTAGTACTCAAAAGTCATTAAATGAAAACTTAATTATGTGAGGAAAATTATTTGATTCTTCCTAATAAAAACACAAGCTATATAACAATTCTTTTACACACATACACACACACACACACACACAACTCTGGTTATAATGAACCTTTACAGATTCAAATATTTAGATTTTTTTTTAAATATGTGAAAGTAGTTAGTTGGTAAAAAACAAAATAAGAGTTTAAATACAATCGCTTTTTATTGAAATCTAATCTATTAATTAATCTCCTAAAGAATTGGTTATATTCTGCTGATTATTGTGTACTGTTTTAGTTAATATTTTTTCCAGATCCTTCTCTAGAGTCTGTGCTTTTTATACCCTTGAATCCACTATTCATGCATTAAAACTTAGTAGAAAAGTGACAAGTCTATTTTTTTTTTTTAGTTTCTCTCCTTTCGAAGAACGGGATTAGTGAAAACAATTACTAAATGACCACAGGCTGATTAGGCTCAACCCTCCCCCCTCCCCCTCTGTACTTTCAGCCAAGCTTTGTGCTAACTAAACAATAACTCGGGTAGAGAATCGGTGTATCCAAGTTTAAACAACCAAAACGTTATATTTTTTTAAATAATTATGATGTTAGAATTACATTTGTGATTGAAAGTTTCCATTTTCCTGTTCACTAAAACCGAGGGTTCATTATAAACGAATTTTACAACACACATTGAAGTGTATGTAGGTTGGGAGCAATGAATTAGGTTCACTGTAGCCGAATGTTCACTACAACCGAGTTCACTAAAACCAGAGTTGACTAAATATATATTAAAACCAAAAACACAATGTGAATAAATTTAACAATAAACAAAAATAGAAAAGTTTGATTACAATATTCAAAGTTTGAAAACTAAAAATATTTCAAAATGTTGTTTTTGAAAATTACTTCTTACTTTCATTGTGAAGGTTAGTTTTGAACACTTTGTCAATATAAACATCTTATTTATTTCTATTACTACTTGAGCAGCTCAGTTTGTTCATATTAGTATATTACCTCCATTTACAAATGATATGTAAATATTGTTAAAAAGTAAAATCATATAATGTTAAATAATTGTTTCCTCCCCAAAACTTTCAATGTCATGTTTCTATCACAGTTATTTCGTTATGTCATCAGATGGCCGAGTCTTCTTCTCGCACCGATAGGTAGGACCAAGTGATCACAGGATTCGTGCTCATGGGGAGGCTGTACATTCCTCACTTGGCCACCGCTCCATTCTCATCTCGGACAGAAGTTGAAGTACGAGAAGAGGAAACAGTGGATGGACAAGAATCTTAACAAAAATATGAACAAGCATCAGACAATGGATAGGGTGATAAGTACCACTTTAGATAAAATACTACCTGGCAGTGCAATAAGTGTCAATAGACACGGAAGTGTAGCTTGGTATAGTAGTAAGTGCCAATAGACATGTAGGAATGTAAAAAAAGTATCAATAATTTACTAATATCGGTATTTTCCTTTCGATACTAGTATATTTTTACCCAATACTTTTACTGATATTAGTACTCACACTACGGTATCGAATTAGTTTCAAATGAAACACATTTTTTTTGCTATCTTCACTCATGGCCCATGCTGAGATTAAATGTTCACTAGGGTGGTCTGTAGAGGAAGAACAAATTACACTAATTCTCTATCCTCACTCATTTTCTGCATGACAAGCAAGAAGCAACTCCAGCATTCAGGGCCATATGCAAGAGCTTGGCTAAGTGGATGCCTTGTTGACACTAGCGTAGGTTTGCTTGTCATCATAGGTTATAGGTGTAGCAATAGTGTGCACCACACTATCCATCCACTAAGCATTCGCTATATGTTCTTGTATACAGTCGCCCCATGGCTTCTTTGGTGCTGACTGACAGCTCACAGCTGACTTCTGACAGTCAAAAGTGACAGCTGCTAAACAAATGTTTTTGCAGAGTATATGGTTCGGCGTAGGGATACATAATTTGGTCTGGTAACTTTTCAAAGCTTTTAGCTGTCAGCACCAAAGAAGCCATGGGGCTACTGTACCTACATAACACCGAGCACGGTCATCACAAACTAAACAGAAGATTTTGTAGGCTCACAATAAACTCAGTCTACTCAAGGTGCTCCAAACAGATGAAGCAGAAACATTTATGTGCAGATTAGGCATCCATTCTTCTATTGTTTGTCAATAGTTAGTAATATATCTTGAGAGAGTACATAAATGACTGTAGTTAAAAAAAAGGCACCTCCCAAAAGTAAATTATGAAAGTTTTTTAGGAAGTTGGAAACCATCTTGGTGGCATTCTTAACTAACGGGCTAGTTTTGTGTTGAGCTAGACTGCCGAGGATGGGGAGATCGAGGTTCAAATCTCGGTCAGGTGAACTGAGGGTGGTTTAGCCTAAATGGTTTTCCGCTCTCCTCCAAACAAATGCGAGTTAACTTCCCTTAAATTCAATCTTCCAAATTTCAGTACTTAAGCGTATAATCCGAACAGATAGTAAGATGCGGTACTTAAAAAAAAGGTTAGATAGCGAAAAAGCATCTTGTAAAATTTGTTTTAGACTATTAAAACCAATATAATTTTCAGTGTTTGGATAAAAATGAATACACAATAATGACACAAAGTTGAGATTTTTTTGTAACACATCTTACTACCTGTTCAGGTCTATGTACTAATTACACTAATGGGTTATGTATTAGGAATGCTTAATTTAGATTTAATGCACCCGCATTTGCGTGGTGGTAGAGTGGAAAGCCATTTAGGGAAAACCATCTTCAATGTACCCGACCAGGATCAAACCCTGATCTCCCTGTCTTTAGCAGTTCGGTCCAACACAAGATTAGCGCGCTAGACCACGCGGACACCGAAGCAGGTAAGAGAGTATTAATACTAGAAAAAAAAACATTTTTTCCAGATTAATATTTCAATACTGATATTTATTGTTATCGATACTTTTCTTTCGATAATAGCAGTGTATCAATACGTTTCTTCCGATACTTTCAATGAGTACAGTATTGATACTTTTCTTTTGATACCACATCCCTATAGACACGAAAGTGTTACCTGATAGTGTAATAAGTAACACTTGACATGGAAGTGTTACCTTATAGTGTAATAAGTAACACTTGTCATGGAAGTGTTACCTGATAGTGTAATAAGTAATCACTTGACATGGAAGTGTTACCTGATAGTGTAATAAGTACCACTTGACATGGAAGTGTTACCTGATAGTGTAATAAGTAACATTCAACCTGGTGCAGATTCACACACAGGTCTAGTAGGCACATGCCTACGAGGGCAGATTTTAGGGATTCATCATTTGTATGAATGTTGTGGTTTGCTGTATCTGCATACCAACATGACAGAGTATCACCTTAATTCACTGACAATTTGTCTTAATTGAAGGTCACTTATTGGATAAAAGGGATTTGTCTGGCATCATCGAACAGTTCTCTCAGCAGAAATCAAGGCGAAAGATACTATAGACTATTTTCTTAATGTGTACTGTACATGCCAATATTTTATCTGTAGTAACATGTTCTATAGTCTACTAATGTAGACTTTATATTTTTAAATTATATAATATTTGAACTTGTTTGTTGTGATAGTGTAAGAGTATTTATTTCAATTTTTTAAGTCTTTGCTTAGATTCTTACTACTAGACTTTTAAAACCTCACTATAAAAATAACAAAACAATGTAAGCACTTTTTATCTTTCCCTCCACAAATAGAACTTGTGTGTAAAGGTATCGATGTAGAGGAGTGGTAAGAGGGAGGGAGAGGGGAACGGGTATTTAGAAAGTTAGAAATTAAGTTAGTAAAAGTGGGTGGCAAATTATCTAGTGTCTATCGGGGA
>CABFOV010007382.1:0-28765 GCA_902141375.1 Timema poppense | reverse complement strand
AGGTAGGTAATACAGCTAGAACCAGACGTCTTAAGAGCCCGTCTCACTCCACAGATAACACCTAACTTAGATAGGTAATACACTTGAACCAGTCGTTTTATCATGGTGAAGTTTTCTTTAACTATCGGAGAAAGGTTGGTAGTACAAGGGAGCGAGGCTTAGCTGGCGTGGGCATGTAATGAGGTGGTCGTCAACGCTGCTGTCATCGTCTCACTAGCACACTTCTGTTATCCACTTCTACCATCTATTTCTTGGCTTCCTTTGCAATGACTATGACAATATTTATGACAACTTTAAACAAGCCTACATTTCTGATATTTTACCTCAAGTTGCTATTGTCGCCAGGAAGTGTTCTATGTTGAGAGAGAATAAGTTATACAAATATGGTTACAGGCACTTGAAATGTTACCAGGTATCCCTCGAAAGTCACTAACTCAAATCTTACCTTCCGGGTGCGTATCTTGTAAGCCAACGCACTGGCCGAGTCAAGCAGGAGTAAATCTTGTATGGGTGGCAACTGCTCTCCTGGGCCGCGGTAGATCAGCTGCAGAAGACAGCGAACGACCATCTCAATAAACCGATGAGACAGTCGCATGAAAACTCGGGAAACATTCTTTACTGTCGTGGATGCCATCTGAAAAATTGTGACATTATGAATATATAATTTTGTTTAAACAATTCAATAAGGGTAGCAGGGCTGTGGATTCAGATCCGTAAATAGTAGCAGGTGGAGTTACTATAAATATATACCAACTCAGACTTCTAAATAAAAACTTATACTATAACAATATATGATTAATATGTATAATTTTAATTTTATGTTTATTTTAATTTTATGTTTGTTTTAATTCTATGTTTATTCTGTATTTTTAGGATCAATATGTTTTGTAACTTTTGTTGAAGAATTTATTCAAATATAAATTCATATTTATCTCAAAGAAGTTCCCCATGAAGTCATCTTTATTAGAGTATTTTATTGGAGTAAGAGTCCAACACAAGAGTGGCGCGTTAGACCACGCGTAAAACGGGCGTAAGCCGGTTTAAATGTGTTCATTGTTTCTAATCACTTTTGGAAAGAGATACAATGTTAATAAAAGTAATAATAATAATAATTGATAAATGTTAATGTTGACAGCAACAACATAATTAGTTAATGTACAAAGTCAGGCTTGGAAAAACATTTGGGTCGCATTGGTACCTGCCAGTAGTAAACTCAAATGTAATGGCAGGCAATCAAAGGAGTATAATTATGAACATTTATTAATATGATTTATTTTTCAATGTAAAATCATTACCTCAAGTGAATCATTGTGTTAAGGCCTTTAATACTCATTCAGATTATATGCATGTGTACTAACTATGCCAAGGGGTTAAGGATGAAGAAGGTTGATTTTAAAGAAAGTGTATCTGCATTAGCATGAAAGTAGCGTAAACCCATTTTTTAGAAATCCCACCTCGCCCCAAAAATCAAACAGACCGAGATTTGAACGACAATATCCCTGCCATCAGGAGTCCTGGTCTATTGCGAGAGTAATTCCTTAGGCACACGGTCATCAAAGCAGGTTGAAATAGATGATAAAAAAAATTTAGAGGTGCACATGCATTTGCATGGACAGTAAGAAACAATTAAAAGAAAACCACCCTCAGTCCATTCGACCAGGATCGAACCCATATCGCCCAATCTGATGAGAAAGTAGTGCCTTGTGGCCCCAAAAGTGAATTAAAATATATCAATTTTATTATATTAAAATCTTATTTGTAAACAATATGACGTTAATGATAGGCCCTATAGTAATTTTATTTTTAATAGTCTCTCTCTCCCACCATTCCAATCCTTATTTTTACAGAAAACAAACATGTCTTGCGAGTGCGGGTACGAAAAGCGGTCCCGTTTGATTGAAGAAGTCCTATAGCAATGGAATGTGATCCACTTAGTAAACAGACTACATCAAAATGTTATTGAGTGCCACTTATGCAAGCCTATAATAAAACGCGTTTTTTTATTTAGCTCAAGGTTACACCAAATTTGATGTGATTATAATTTACTTATACTATACAACAACATAGATCAAGTTTGAATTTGCTTCGTCATGATAATAACTAGTCATATTTAAAAAAACTCTAACGTTGACACAAATTGGAATAATAAATTGACATGTAGAAACGCGTACAAATCAAAATAAAACCGTACTAAATGGAACATATAAAATTAATTACCTTAAGTGATACAATATCAATCTAATCATATAAATACAATCACAATTAACATCAATGATTAGTGCACATATTGGCACACTAACAGTAAACACTGACTAAAACTAAAACAAACGCGACTCGACAAATTTATCAGCAAATCGCAGATTTGTTTGGTTACGTTTTTTGGCACACATCAGGTTAGCCAAAATACCTATTTTATTAAAAAAAAGTTCAATTAAAACAAATAATAAATTACAAATTTTAAAAGTGTTGAAAACAAAAACAAAATATCTTTCAACAGAAAAATATATTATCAACTATGTAGGAATAATCTTAAGGTAAAATTTTAGTGCTTATTTGGTTAATAAATTAATTAATCAAATCTCGTNTTTGGTTAATAAATTAATTAATCAAATCTCGTAGCTATGGACTGGATTAACTTGCAGCTAGCTCATTCTATTGGTATAAAATGTAGACTACCTACCATCTACAGCGCTTTGTGGCGGAAAATAATTAAACTAAGAAAGAATAGAAAATAGAAAGATGGAGTCTTATGTATGGATGCTATTTCATGAGCTGTAAATTTAATATAGTGATATGCATTTAAATATATGACAAGTCGCGTGGTATTAAATTGCTAGCTCAAGAAATGTATATATATATATATATATTAGGGCTCTGCAAGTACTCGTATTTCGAGATAGAAAGTGTTGTAGGCTCGTTATTTTCAAGCTTTTGATGTCAATTTTTAAAACGCAATAGTAAGCATAGTCTATTTAATTGAGATAATATCAACATTTACGCTTATAAATCATTCGGTGTTACTTAACAAATTGTTAAAAATTATTTTCAATTTTATCATTAAAAACGTAATAGAGCTTTAAAACCACTTTTGACGAGTAAATTTATTCAATATCTTCGTCCATTTTGATATATACTTGATTGAATTTGTCCAGTTGTATTGCCATTACAATGCAATGAAAATAAATAAGCTAATAAGATTACTGAATAATGAATGATTCTTTTTAGTATTTTTACCTGGTCACTTTATAAAATAATAATTTATGTTAAATTAAAATGTATTAGCAAAGATATCTTGTATTAAATGTTTTCAAACTCAAGATATTTAAGACTTGTATTAATTAATACGTTAGTTACAAAATTAGCTCTAGTTTAGTTATTTATAGAATTAATTTGGTTATCCTGTAAAATCAATGTTGAACTTATTTATTTTCATTTATCTCTTTAATATAACTGGATGGACATACACATACACATTGCCAAGGACAGAAGTGTGACGTTCCAGTTTATCGTCTGCTACATTTTGAGGGGAGAAAGGCCGATTTATCTATTTTTTTCAATGTTCCTATGTGAAAACATGTTTCTGATGAATAAAAGTGTTATTGTTTGAAAATAGTGACGAATTATACCACACTTTCTTGAAGAAACATTTGCATTAAAGTGTTTTATTATCACATACAAATACATTAGTTTTGAAACTATTTTAATTATTTTTTATTGTATTTTTATTTGAGTGTTGTTCTTATTTTTAAATTGTGTTTTATAATTACTCGATACTATACGACTTGTAATATATTAAAATGCATATCATTAAAATAGGAATCCATCTTTCTTAATTTATTCTTTATCCGCTAAGAAGCGCTGTATACGGTAAGTATTCTACATTTTATCCCAATAGAATGAGCTAACTACAAATTAATCCAGTTCAGAACTACGGAATTTAATTAATTAATTAACCAAATAAGCACTAATATTTTCTTAAAATTATACCTATATAGTTGATAATATATTTTTCTGTTGAAAGATATTTTATTTTGGTTTTCAACCATTTTAAAATTTGTAATTTATAATTTATTTTAATATAACTTTTTTTTCTAATAAAATAGGCATTTTGGCTAACTGATTTCTGCCAATAAAAAACCGGAAACAATCAAATCTGCGATTTTGCTGATAAATTTGTTGAGTCGCGTGTGATTTAGTCAGTGTTTACTCTTTAGTGTGCTAATATGTGTAGTAATCATTGATGTTAGTTGTGATTGTGTTTATAAGATTAGATTGATATTGTATCACTTAAGGTAATTAATTTTTAATGTTCCAATTAGTACGGTTTTAATTATGATTTGTGCGAGTTTCTACATGTCAATTTATTATTCCAATTTGTGTCAACGTGAGAGTTATTTTTAATAGGACCGTAGCTATTATTAAGACGAAGCAAATTCAAATTAGATCTATGTTGTAGTATCTATTAGTGAATTTTAATCACATCAAAATTTTGTATAATCTTGAGTTAATTTTTTTAAAGTTTTTTTTACTATAGGCCTACATAAGTTACACCTAACAACATTATTTTGATGTCTGTTTTGTTATTAAAATTGATGAACTCGCCGACATTCATCTTCAGAATAGATTTATAACAAAAGAGGAGCACGGCTAGTCGTCATTGGACCCCTGTCTTCCATTTCAGATTAAAGTGTGTCAATCAATTATAATAGCTAGGCCTACTATACAATAAACTAGGACATACAATATTTATAGTACTATATTATATACTTTATATATAAACCACAGATTAGCTAATTTAATCAAATGTTATCTCTCTTAAATATGCAATTAAAACTATTATGTAATTATATATCTAAAATTCAAAGTTAAAATTAAACTTATTTGATGGCAGACACAGTGAAGGGGCACATTGGGCATAGCTCCTCTTACGATTGTTAATACTCTTAATTAAAGCTCAAAATATGTGGAGTACAAACTATAGCACTGAACATGTGTTTATTGAAGAGACAAGATATTAAGGCTAATTTTATGATCTGATATTCAAAAGGTCTACTGTTATACACATTAAAATCCTATTTGGGGAAAGGAACATAAATAATAACTTTGATATGATGCGTGCTTCACACTCTCATTTTCCCCACTCTCTTATACCAATTCCAGGCTGGGCCACTTAGCCAATTCATAAATGTTTTGGTCAAAATCTAAGATGGGGATGTAGGGATTGTAAGAAAAGGGCCGTGTTTTTTTTGAGCTTTTTATGTCAAAACATTTTTTGGTCAAAATAAATCAAATATCCAGTAGAAACGTAAAGTTTAATTTTTTTCACACATTGATATCAACAGTTGTTGAATATCTGTCATAAACATATCAGCATTAGATGAGAAACTTTTTAAATGAAGATAATAAGTTTCTATCAAATTCCAGGACACCCTTGACAGATATTCAACAAGTGTTGATATCAATGTGTGAAGAGAATTAAACTATGTTTTGACTGGAGCAATATTTTATTTATCATGACAAAAAAAAAGTTAAGATTTAAAAAACTGCAAACACACTTAACTTTGTTCACGTTTCTTATATCCCCACATTGAGCTTATATAGATTGTGTTTGATTAAATGCTTGACTTTGAAGTTAAATTCAAAATAATGTGTGGGGCCTAGTGGAGGCGGCATTCTTTCGTGTGTTTTCCAATCCTCTTACCAGGAGAATGTTGGTACATAAAATATGAAAGGCATTGTAATTTTCTAAGAAAAACTTCTTACCATCACTAATTAAGTGTAGTAAAACATAAATATTGAAATAAAAATTTATTTAATTCATCACATGAAAGTTATAACTGTAGCATGTACTAAGGATACATTCTTAGAAAGTGACAGAAAGCTACAATATAATTTCACCCACTCAGAATATGTTGTCACGCCATATAGTTGAACATGCAACAACCTTGGTTCGGCCGGAGTTTTGGGCAGTCACAGAATGGGTCCTGTTCGGCCCCAACTCTCCAAACTTTAAATGAAGAGGACTTAATTGACAACGTGGTTGCACAGTCCTTTGTGCCAGAATAATCCAGAACCATCGAGAAGACAGAAGTTTCCTCAGAGACATGTCATTCTCTTCCCTTTATTTTCCTGATACGTCTTTTTTTTTATTAATTTAGTTAGCACCTACTCTTACTACATGTTCGGGTTATACACTTAAGTACTAATTACACTAATGGATTAAGGATTGGGGAGGTTGAATTTAGAGGAATGGAATCCACATTTGCGTGGAGGTAGAGTGGAAAACGATTTAGGAAAACCCACCCTCAGTTCACCCGACTAAGATTTGAACCTCGATTTCCCCATCCTAATATGTCGTGTTCCGGCTGCAAATCAAATGTAATGAGTGGTCCAACTCGAGAAGGAAAAAACTTAACCTCCAATACCATTTTGAAATACAACAATTAGTACACCCAACTGAGATTCGAACCTCTATTTCCTCATCAACTGCAGTCTAATCTACTGTGAGAGTAGCGCGTTAGACCATGTAGACACCGAACCGATCAACCCATTTGTTATTCCTACAAGTTGGGTATAGCTAATGATTGTAAACCAAATTCAATAACAAAATCGGGTGGTCTAGGGGTAAGGTGTTAGACTTCTGTGCTGGCTAGCCATCTCTTACTCAATGAAAAGAAATTATTTGAGTGGAGATATAATTTTGACATTTAATCAATTCTAGCATTAATAACCCAATTATTGATATTATGTGAGTAATATATTTATGGGTCAACTTCTTCACCGAGTAGTGAATATAAATAGCACAAGTTATTTTAGCTTACAAAAAAACTTTTCAACGAAATGAATGTCTTTTAGTAAATCAAATTGCCACACAGAGGCAAGTAGCTTAAAAGTAATACTACCCTAAGATTAAATCTACAAACTAATTTTCATAGGGATCTAATAACTAGAAAAGTTACTAAGTTTAGTGGTTTTTTTTTCACATGTCCATACGTCAAGCCCTGTAATGTGAAGCTGTCACTTTTTTTTTCGCTGTATATTACTACCTGTTCAGGTTATATTCATAAATGATAATACTCTAATGGAGTAGGATGAGAGAAGAGTTTTAAAGTTAAACTACCCACATTTGCATGGATGTAGAGTGGGAAACCACTTAGGATAAAGCCACCCTCAGTAGACCCTGCAGGTATTTGAACCCTGATCTCCTCGCTATCAGCAAGAATAAAGCTTGATTCACACGTTTGCCGAAAATAGAAAGCAGAATCTGTTTAAGTGGCGCAGCAACTCACACAATGTATGTTGATCCATGGTGTACTGTAGCACTACCTTAAAACAGTGGATTATCAACATACTTTATTTTATAGTGTATAAACATATATTTTAGATCATTCTCCCGATGGATGTTATCAAATTACAACACTGTGTCATGGCACAATCCAATACATCGATTGGTACGCTTTAAATTAACAGGTTATTTCAAATCTTCTCACGACATCCAACAGGGCAGTCTGCTAGCTACTGGCTGCAGAGCACATGCGTTGTCAAATACGCATGCACACTGATTTAAGATGGTTGGTTTTAAGGTTTGAGAGGTTCTCCTGCGCCTAACATCTCCGACAGAGCAGACAAAGTAGAGATGAGTTGAACTTCAGCGAAACAGCTCACTTCGATTAGGTAGAAATCTTGTGATTGACTTAAGAGCTTGTCACGTGACTATGTTTCTGTTCTGCGCTAGTTTTTCAGTAAACATGTGAATCCACGTGACACCTTATAACATTCAGCCACTGAATCAAGCCAAGTAAAGATATTTTTTTTAAAAGTTGAATACTCAATAGATTTCCTGGGGAATGGGCAAAAAGTGGTTCTCTCACAAAGTTTGTTTCTTTTTCCTTTTATTTGGACACCCTGCGATTATCAGAAACCAGAAGGTTAATTACATCTAAAACATAAATTCAAACTTGGTAAAGAGTTTTCCTAAACAACTTGTATTTTCATGTCGTTTACATATTTACAATTCTGGAAACATGATAAAACAATACAACATTATGGTAAAAACAAGAAACACTGGATACAAAATATAGCTATGTACAAGATGAGTCAAACTTAAGTATGCCAAACTCGGTACATTTTTTAATAGTATCGAAAGAATACCACAATTCATGATATCTTAATGTTTAGCTGTCAAAACCCAGAAAGTTATGGCAATCAATTCAAGCAGCAGAAATCACAATTGGGTGATCTTTTCATTGTGTCCCCAATTAGTTTCTTTCTAGTTTCATTTAGGTTTTGACAAATTGTATATGAACTTTTGTGTTCTAGTCATTTTTGAACAAAACAAGCTTGCCCTTTTTAATTTTTTTTATTATTTTCACTTTTAATCTTACATGGTATGATCATGATGTATAGATGAAGTCTGAAGGGAAAAGACCGTAATGGAAATCAAGACAAGAAAGAGATGTTAGAAGCAGACAACAGTAAGTGTGCGAGTGAGAGGATAAGAGACCATGTAAATAAAGGAAAAGAATAGTGTGAAGGATGGAGGAAGATGGAGGCATTTTAATAAATTGACCCAGCCACAGGTTGGAAACAGTTGATGATGATGTTTGTAAATGATGAGAAATTGGAATTAATGATTGAGGCTAAAATTTAAGAATAGAAATTTTGACATCTCTAGCTAAGCTCTACACTAAAATATATAACTAATGAGTTCTAGGACCTACTTTCCACACTTCTTAGCCTTCATTGTCTTTGGGGTAGGTAGGTAATCTGTATTAAATATAGTTGTAGATTAAAAATGTAATATTAAAATAAAATTGTTACTTTTAAACCTATATTATTTTGATGAACTTACAAACAATTTCACATCAATCATTTTATCAAAAATATATATAAAACCAAAGAGACATTATTTACTTGAAATACAAATGTAACATTTGATTGAATGAGGCAATATATTTTGGTTGATATTATTTACAAGACAAGTAACAGAACACTTTTCAATTTTTCAATGTAAACATAATACAAATTTTCAAAGTTAACACAATACAACCACTATTGGTGTAACAATGCTGATATTGATGAATCGTAATCGCCGATTAATCAATGTTTATCTTTTTTAAGTATTCACACTTAGTAATAGGGGTGTGTGAAGTTTCGACTCAGTTTCAAAACTTTGAAACAAATGTCAGCTTCGACTTCACTTTGAACAAAATTTTGGCTTCAAAGTTTCGTCAATTAAAATATTGACAGCTAGAATACTCGGTTTATGGTCAATTATTGCCATTTGTATATAATATAAATGAATATTTATTTGGAAAAACTCCTTGGTAATTGACTTGTAAGTTGTAATATAACTTTATTGATTAAATTAAAATCTTATTGATCTATTGTAAAAATACTAACAAAAAAACATTCGAACTTCGTTTCGGCTTCAAGAATATTTGCTTATGATTGAAAAAGTGGACTTTGCACACCCCTACTAAGAAACACAACAAATGTCCTGTATTTTAAATGTTTGAAAAAAAAATTGATACATAATGTATACATGATAGGGGAAAAGACCCAAAATCCATATCAATTGTTAATTAATAATTATACATACTAGATATATATGACTTAATTCCATTCCACAAGATGCCATGTTGGTGACCTGGTTGTCTAAGGGGTAAGGTGTCAGACTTCTGTGCTGGCGGCCGGGGTTCAATCCTCGGTCACGGCACAGATTTATCTGATTATCAAACTCTTCCTTCACCTCTGACAAGACGTGTATTAATCACAACATGTGAATGTGGGGAATGCCAGGCCTCCACCGTGGTTCGGATTCCACGTTAAACTGTAGGTCCTCCATTTCATCTCACAATCACCCTACCATTACACATTAGCGGAAGTGCGTATAACCCGAACGGGTAGAAAGACGTGGTGCTAATGATAATAATAATAAGATGCCATGTTGAACTAATTTTGCAACTTATATACAAAATGTTTGGTTTTGAAATAAACATTCTATGAACTACATTAGCCGTTAAAATAATCTTAAGCAAATATTCCACAGTAAATATTAGCTTTAAATAAATAATCGGTTTTACAGAATTGGTAAACCTCCAACAAGGACCAAATTATTTTTCTAAGGGGTAAGGAATACTGTTTACATTACTAAAGTATTACAAAAAACTCCGTGGCGGCAGCCTGTAACCAAGCTATATCGCTTGAGCGGCTGCCGCACGTGGTCGAAGATAGTGCCAACGTTTGGGGATAAAGGGTGTCATGTGGTCAGCACAACAAACCCTTTGGTCTCTAATCTCAGTTTTCTAGACCAATGCAATGTGTTTATTCAAGTAGCTCATCATTTGTTTTCACAAGGCTGATTTTGACCTATTGTTTCATGGTAAAATTATGGTGGCACTTTTTTGACGTGGTTTATAATATATATTTGGAAGAAGGTATATAGTTTACAAACTACCACAACATTTTCTATCCACCTTTTCTGTACCTTCGTACAAATATATATTTAAATAATATTTGAGTTGGGTTGAATCAACTATTTAATGAATTCAAATTTCCAATTTACTTGCGACTCTTGAATGTTGAATCCTAATCTTAGGAAATTTATGAACATAGGAAATATAAATATAATAAAATACTTTAAAATCCAAATATTAACTGAATGTTAAAAATTCTTATAATCCGTTCATTATAACATTCATACATTCAATTAAGTGTTAAATTACAGGTTTAGAGCCTGGTTGTCGAGTTTATCCTATATTTATATTGGTTCTATATCACCAATAAGCAGATTTAGATCTCAGACAAATTACACCTGAATCCGTGATTTTTTTTAAGGATCATAGTTTTGAATATCCTTAAGGATTCGAGGGTTCCATCCCTAAATAATATATGTCAGCTAAATATAGATACCCATAAATGTTTTTTAATACCTAGAAGGCTTCCAACGAACATGTGTGGATCAGAAATATTATGAACTAAGTCTAATAATTTAATTGATTGTTTACAACCTCAATACTTCTTTTATTAAATTATTTATAGCAATGAACTATAAATGGGGTTCTGCCAAGCAATACAAACATTCAATAAATTGAGGGTGTGTGTGATTAATGAGATCTAGTCAGATGATAATTTCATCATTCAATTAGCTTTGCCCTTCCCTTTTCCCCTCTTCGCGTTACTCGCCACAGCTAGACTTGCATCCTTGTCCACCTTTCGCTTTGGTGCTGCCCTCTTCTTAGCCTGGGATTAAAACATACAAATCAAAAAATGTAAAATTACACCAACATAACTTTAATAATAAGAGTTGAGGTGAATGCATTATTTTACAAATTATCATCATCATAAACTGTTTCCAGCATATGGCCTGGTCAGTTAAGTAAGATGCCTCCATCATCCTCTGTCCTTTCACCATTTTTCTCCCCTCACTTGCAAACTATGTTAAATGTTCATCCCATCTCTTTCTTTATCTCCTTTGCAGTCTTTTTCTTACATACTTCATCTTCATCATTCTCTTTGGTATTCTCTCCTTTTCCGTCCTCATTACACGATCGTACCATCTCAGCCTTGTTTCCTCTACTATTCCATGCACTCCCGAATAACTTTATTCCTAATCTTGTGTCTCCTCGTGACAGCTATCATGCTCTACATGAATTCCACTTTCCTACCATCCCTTACATTCAACGTACATGTTTCTGCTCTAAATGTGACCATGTGTGCCGGGGTACACCACTAAGAAGTGAGATTGAGATAAATAGGGGAGACCCCCTGAGTAGGCTTCGTATGTTGCGCTTTACTGCCTGGTTTGTATCCCTATTTTATGACCCAAAATCTTCATCTTGAACCTCAAATTTGATTCCGAAACATAGAGAAAAAAATTATAATATAGTAGGAAATAGAAATGTAATTTTAAAAAATATTAACTTTTTTGTTTGTTGCGATAACACATTCGAGGTGTGCGAGGTCCTCTTAATTCAAAGAAAACTGAAAGAAATCTATGAAATATTCTCAAAGACAAATCAAAATTCGGATATTTTTTGTAAATGTTTTATTAAAATATTATATCATGGTTGTTTATAAACCAAAATGTTTTACAAAATATTTTATTGAACAATATATCACTCTAAGCTGATTCTTTTCACATGAATATTGATTTGTAATGTACATCAGTGCCTACTACATAAGGCACGGCGTAATTAAGTATGTACATGGCACCAAAAAATGGTAATTATTTAACATTAATTATTATGTAAATTAATTGTCAGTACTTTTATCAGTAAAGCTTCCTAATTATTGGAGTTAAACTTATTTTTTTGAAGCTAAGCCAAAGTTGTTATTTGTTTCAAAACTAAATAGAAGTTTTGAATCTTTGCACACCCCTATAATGCATCTATTAAAACAGTGTTTCCCAAACTGTGGGAAGTGTACCCCTAGAGGATAAGCTAAGTACTTCAGGGAGTACAAATGAGTTTATTAATCACAAATTATCTGTTGAAACTTCAAAGTGGTTTCAAAGAAATTATCAGCTTTAACTTTACCTAAAAATAAACTTCTGAATTTGAAAATTTATGAAGATTCCCCAATAAAAATATTAACAGCCCAATATTCATATTGAAAAAAATCTAACATAACTGAATTGAAAGCTGTGATGGTGACTTACCATAATGGCAAAAATATAGTGCAACGTTTTTATCCTAAGAATGTCCTTCCGAAAACTGTTCTTTTATTATACATGCAGACCATCATTTTCATTGAAAAATCCCGTCAGATTCCTACAGAGGTATATTTTGTAATATATTCTAACTGTAGTGGCTGGCGGCAATAAGCATGTATATATGCGTCTAATAATAAACTTAATATCAAACATTTAGAGAGAAATCAGTGTGAGCGCAAGAATCATCATGTTTGTGTGCATCTTATAATAAACTCAAGGTCAAAACGGAGAGGTAGCGAGAGGGTGTATTTCTATCCTTCAGTGTTAACTGTACTGGTAATTCAGTCGGCCAGTGTTAGTTGGTGGTAGAATCTGTGCTCTGTATTTGATGTTAAAAGACCACCCATAACAGATCATCAGGTGAGTGATCGTGTTGAAATGAAGGTTTCCTCTGTGTCTCAAGTAACCAAGGGGATGAGAAGAAGTCACAATATGAATTTAAAGTTAAGATCAATAGGCAAGGCGCAACAAACGAATAACACGCAGGCTGCTAAAGAGCTTGATGTTTCGGACTTTGGTGGATGCCTGTTCATCAAGACAAGCATTCAAAAGGCCTAATACTATTCTGTCGAATTTGTTAAGTTTTTGCCTCGCAGTATATTCGAGAAATTTTATTTTTCATGTAAAACAATTTCGAAATATTAGGGTTTCACTAATTGTGAGATCATACTTTATTTGGTCCAATACAGTATTTCCATTAGCACAATATGTTTTTTCAAACACTTAACAATAAACAAAAAAGTTCAAATTTGATTCAGCATTGATAATATTTCACATACTCGATTCAAGTTCGCTTTGAATAGAAAAAAAATGGATGTCTCACATCCCTTTATATAATATTAAGTCTGATAAACAAATTAATGCAGATTTTGATTTAAAGTCATAGACTTTTATAAGTCGTTCTTTCATCTGTTACGGCTTTGTTTACCTTACCACAAGAGCTTAGTTAAAACTCTTGGAACGACTGTTTGTATTTATATTTTAAAAAACCCAATTAGCTATAAAAAAATGGATAACCTACCTTGATCATAGAATCGACTGTGATGTCGTCTGATTCTTGGGTTTCTTCAGTCTCGTCCACCTCCGTCTCCTCCTCTCCATCCAACGTTGCAACTTTATTACTTGCAATGCTCACTTTCTTTACCGATGTCACAGAGTATGGCAACATTGCGACGTCCTTGTTGTACGCCCGAGTGAAGGCGGCCTTAACCTGATAAATATGAATTAATGGTTTGTGTTATTATCAACACATGGAAGGATATTTATTTATCAATAATGTAAAGCAAGTGATAGTGAAGGAGGCCTAGATAGGAACAAACACATGTCTTTCTTCATTTTTTCTTATACTTTTAACACTTCCCACTTCTTCAAACTTTCACAGTTACACATTGTTTTAATTTTCAGAAATATTCCATTTTCATATAAAGAAACTTGTAAAAATAAAGATACATGTAAAAACATGCTTGCATACTAAAATTCTTCAAGCGAGAGTCTGACCTTGCTGTCGACGGCCCCCATGGGGTCCCGCTGTTGGGGCCAGCTCGCCAGTTCCAGGATACTGTCCAAGTCTTCCCTGGTCAGGTGGTAGCCGTCCATCACGCTCACCGCCTCGTCCACCCCGTCCAGTCCCTTGGTGGCCAGAGGGTAGGTGATGGCGCGTCGCAGATGGTTCACATACTCCAGCACCACACTCTCTCTGTCACCCGTTATACTGAGAACACACACAAGGTCGGCCCCACGTGGGATCGTTATTGTCGGTGTGGTTCCGCAAAGAGCCCGGAGCCATAGACCGATTTACAAGAAATGTTCTTTAAATTTTATGATACCTAGACATGGGAATCAAACCTGGGACCTTTGGCTTAGTACTCCCCAATGCTCCAACCACTGAGCTTCCTCGGTGTCGCCTTGAGCCCAAAGTCATTCTTCACTGACAGTTTAAGGCAGAGTAACTTGTCTATTTAATCCAACTCAATATGCGCATTCGTGCAGTTGTCCGTTGTCCGCACAAAGATCTCCCGATTCAAAGGTCGCTGCGTTATCTGATCGCTCATATGCATTCAACAACTTCCACATGTCCATCACAGACTCTGCCTTAAAATATGAGTGAAGAATTACCTTGAGCCACGAGATTACTAGAGGGCTCAGAGGTTAGAGCATTGACATTATAAGTCAAAGATCTCGGGTTCGATTCCTGTGCACAGGTGCCATTTCTCAATTTAAAGAATATGATACTTAGATGAGGCTATAACCATAATTAGCAAATATAATATCTTGGTTATTTAATCCACCGTATCAAGATATTATTTACAGGAACCATAAAATGTATTCTAGGGCAGTTTTATAAATTCTTTCCTTTGACAAAAGAAAAATTAGGATCAGGGAAATCCTTATTTTAAATAAAATAACCATTTGTTTTATTCTTTAAGATGGAGGGTTTAATGGGGGAGATTGTGGGGTGGGGGAGTCAACACGTATTAACAGTATCTATTCTAATGGAATGAGAATGACGAAGGTAGAAATTTAGAGAAAATGTGGTTGAATTTGTGTGGATGGGAAGTAGAAACAATTAAGTAAAAAAAAACCTTCAGTACAGCTGACCGGGATTCGAATCCCGATCTATGGATATCAGTCCAACGTGTTATACCATGTGACTATTAATGTGGGCGTGGTAAAATAGGATCCTTACGGATACTAAAGATTCGTGTATTCGAGCTAATTGAAAGTAAAGATTGGGATTTGATTTTCCTAGGACTACACCCCAAAACAGGGGCCATAGACCCACCTGAGCCTCATGTGTATTTGCAGCTCCTGCGCCAGACGACTCAACTTCTGCGTGCGGGAGTTTTTGCCGAGCCAGGCCGGGAAGTTTATCTGACTGGTGAGGTGGCCCTCCATGTATTCCCCGGGAAGTACGCTAGAGTATAAGGCCTGAAACGAGAGGTGGAAGATAAGGCCTTCCTCACATTGTAATTTTAAAACACTGTACACTCAGTGTCTGAGAGCTCAGGACTTATTTTTTATTATTTGACTCGAGCTCTCATTGGTAAATGTGGGTTTACCCTTTCACAGTTATGAATTAATGACCGGGAACAGGATGTTGTGTCTGTCCTAGTCTTAAGTTATATTATGAGGCGTGACAAGCCTAGCAAGTCGGTAGTGGAAAATATATGGCTCGAATAAAAAAAGTGACCACAGGCTGGAAACCGTAACGGATGTAAAGAAAAAGTTACATGGTGTCTACTCAACTTGACCAATGAAATTCCCGACTTTTTCCCTGATTGTTTCCTGAAATTCCCAACTAAAAAGTATGTCACATACTTCTAACTCCCCCCCTCCCACCTCATTTTTCTACTAACCTTTTTTAATAATAATAAGTTTTAAAATTTAAATAAACATTTTAAAAAAAATTTGTATTAACATTGTTTACTAGGAATTATAAAATATATTACACAGCTACAAACAAACAAAAACTACAGTTTAAATAACATTATTATTTACGGATTTAATTATTATTATATTTCATATTTTGAGTAAAACAACATTTTCCCAGATATTTGTTTTAATTTACAAAATATCTGATTTATTCCCGTTTTCCCTGATTTTCTTGAATGGTAGACACCCTGAGCTAATAAGTTAACAATTTGTTGTAGTAATATGTAGAAATAAAATATTTAAAATTCACTAAGCCAGAATTTTTTTTAAAAAATTGCTTACAATAATTGACTATTATTACTCACATTATAAGTCTAGAAAACCACCCAACCTAAATATTCGCTAATTTCTACCCAGAGACTACACCAGCACCACCTACCATCCACACAGTAAATGACAAACTTTCAGGGAATTTAATCTTCATCAGAGAAGTTTTCATCCTTTCCAATCAAGTTGGCATCATTGAAGACAACATCCTCTTCAGTCTAATTACTACTACTTCCCGAGGAAGATGCTTTAATAGCATCGAAATATTGAAGTGTGTGTAAATTTGTGTTAGTGTTTTTTCTTTTATTTGTGTTCTACTTTTTTCCTAATACTTTATTATTTTATTCATTACTAAATTTTTTTGCTCAATGCACTTTTTTCATACATATCACATTATATTTATAATATCTCCCTACTAAAATTTAATAAAAGGAATTATTACCTTATAGCTTGGAAATGTTTAATATGAGAGTGTAGAAACACTGTACCTTGATAAAATTTTAATATACAAAGGAAAAATGGAGCCAGACGGCTGTATTAAATTTAATATTGAAAGGAGAATAGAAGGGCAAGGCCTACACACTTACCAAGAAACTGTAAGCCTCGAAGTTTACAACTTAACAAAACAAAACACACAGTTATGTAGTTTTTGGGGTAAAACAGTCCACCTCTTCAGCAAGAAGATAGTTAAACACAGAATGGAAATATGGCAGCATGGCTAGGAGTGAATCATGATCACAATGTAACTCAAAAATTACATAATAATGTGTTTAGTTGTATATTTTAGTTGCAAGCCTACAGTTGTCAGTCAAGTGTGTAGGATATGCCATTATATCCTCCTCTCAATGTTTATTTTAATACCTGCCTCGGTGGCGTAGTTGGCTAACGCGCTTGTCGTGTTGAGCTCGACTGCTGAGAACGGGGAGAGCGAGGTTCGAATCTCGGTCGGGTGAACTGGGGGTAGTTTTCCCTAAATGGTTTTCCACTCTCCCTCCACGCAAATGAGGGTTCACTTCCTCTAATTTAACATTCCCAATTCCTAATCCATTAGAGTAATTAGTACTTAAAGCATATGACCCGAACGGGAAGTAAGACGCGGTGCTAAATATTAATAGTATTAATTATTAATTTATTTTAATAAAATTTAAATATTTCCTTCAAAAATTAAGTTATGTAGTTATGCAACATAACATTTTATTTTCTGATTTTTTTTTAAATTTTCAAACTTTAATTCAGCTTCAAGAATATCACACACACATGCGCACACAAACACACACCCCTCATTAAAACCATATCTTGGCTGTTCCTAATCTTATCCATTTCTTCTGTTCCTTCTTTCACACATGACAAGATAACGTGTGGTATTTTCATACCTGGACAGGTAGAAGGTTCCAAGCGTTGTTGCTGCGGATGGCTCTCTCCACCGTGTCACCAATCGTCATACTTTCTGACGCGTTCGCCACACATTCCAGAGTTTTCAACAAATTACCTCTAGAAAAAAACACACACACAGAAACACTTGTAAAGCCATTGATAAGAAAATTGACGCAAACATTATTAATGAAAATATAGTTTTATGTATGATATAAATATGCATAATCAAGTATAATATGTAATTAAATAAATATGATAGAATTGTAAAAAAATGAAGCACAAATTAAAGTAAAACCACTAACACATGTTTACGAACCCTTCAATATTTCATTCTCTAATGCATCTTCCTCAAAAAGTTTTAGTAATAGGATTAAGAATGGGATCTCCTAATCCTCAAATCCTTCAGGATATTTGAGATTCGAGAAAATTTCCTATTCTAGACTCAAATGTTTAAATGATTTATAAATTTAAAAAAATTCTGTTATGTGACAAAAAAAACACCTTAATCTTCGACTTTAACTTTAAATGTTTCAAGCGACCTATGCACACCCATATTGTTAAAAATAGGGTAGTTATCAGTTCTTTGGCTTTATTTGATGAAGTACTCACTTTGCGGCATGTGGTTTAACGTTCAGATAGTTGTCCTGTACAAACAAAGGCCCGATGTTGTAGTCCTGGAAGAAGAGGTCTGACCTATCCTGTAGGGACATCTTCTTGTGTTCTTCCGCAGAGAAAACCTTCCTTAACACGTCCCACGGGCCCTACGAGAATAGCATCACACGTTTAGAATACATTTTGAACTAATGTAGCATATAGTCACACCAATGGACATACTAAACCTCTGGAGAGTCGGTGTTACCAGCGTTGAAACAAATGTGACTGTAGGAAATGGAAATTGGTATAAGTAGAGGGAACTCCCCTTCATATTACTTGTCCCATTGGGGAAGGTCTTGTCTCGATCAGTGGCTTACCTCACTTGCAAAGAATGTGATAGCCCAAGGACTTTTCTAGTTTAATTGTTTGTTTTTCCCAATTATTTTGATGTATTTAACGTGCACTTTCTGAATCGAGTTATTAAATCAGACCACGAGAATTTCTATGAGCGAGAGTGAGAGGACCTACCCGCCGGGAAAGGTATGTTCACATGTTCCAGGGTTCCTTTACACGCCACAATCGACATGGGACAGACGGTTTTTCTCCCCCTCTGAAGGGAGTTGTGCTACGGATTTTTATCGATCAAGAAAAATATGTTGGTCCTCGGTTGGGTTTGAACCCACAAACATCGGGTCCTGAGGCGTGTAATTTATCCCAAGACCACCGAGGTCGACATCCATGTTTAAGCTCACACAGAGCTTCACATCACACTAACATCGCCACCGAGTCTCAAATCACGAGCGACTAAAGAGGCAGTGCCAAAACCGCGCCAGCGTCACTTGGTGGGGAATTTAAGCCCACCAAACTATAACTATACCTTTACCTTGCTCTATGTAGGCGTTTGTTGGCTCCAAGATTAAGGTAAGGTTAAGAAAGTTTACAAGAAACAGTCACACCTCAACTAAATATAAAGAACTACACTAACTAGATTTGGTATTATTGATGATGATGATGATGATGATGATGATGATGATGATGATAATAATAATAATAATAGGACCCTCAGATTCTTGAACTCTTGAGTACTTAAAGAAATATTGAGGATTCAAGAAAATATAGGATATAAAATTAGCTCAATTAAATTTTAAAAATCATTTTTCAAAGAATGAATTGAGATTTGTTTTACTTTTTAGAGCTTTGAAACCCCCCCCCACCCCCAACATATTTATAGAACAAACTTAACAACCAGACCCCAGACAAATAAAGATTTGAATTCAAACCATATCCAAACAATTGTAAAAATAAAAGTACAGACAACATACTAAGAAAGGCACTCACCAACTTTAGAATTTTCTGTCCATTCTTAGCATCTACTTTAGTTTGTTCGTCAGACAGTTTTTTGTTTCGAGCTGAAAACATCGAGAGATGGTGCAACACCTGTCGGATGTCTTGGTTTGAGGCTGTGATTATGTCATTCAAGATGTCTGCCGTAACTCCAACACCTTCCTTGTAGCAAATTGTCATCATGGCACCCTAGATAACCAATATGGTATTAGGAACTCAAAATTTCATTGCCCCTCTAAAAAAAAAAGCATAACACCTAATCCTATATTGAGCTAGTTCTATCCAGTCTACCTCATTACAACTTATCCCTATCTTGAGATAATTATAACCAGCCCACCTCATTACACTAATGGAATAGTTATGAGGAAGGAAACATTGAATAGTAAATGTACTCGCATTTATGTAGAGAGAGAGAAAAACTATTTATGAAAAACACACTTCTCTCTTCATTTCTTTTCTTCTCAAACTATTGAACTATATTACACTTCACACATACACATCCGTTTTTTCCCCCCATTACTGTCTGACTAAAGATATTTTTCCTTTTATTAATATGAAAAGGGTTATATAGAATATTAGAAATGTGTGTGCAGGTTTATAATTTCACCTCGTATGACGAGGTATACTAGGGGACCATGGCAAGTTATCATTGACTTCAAGGGGTACGCTATATGGAAAAGGATAGGGACCAGCGTGTTAGCCCATTCGTCACCCAATCGGGACTTGAACCCCGACATCGGCAATCCAGTCTAGCACAAGGGAGTGACGAGTTTGACCGTGCAAATGCCGTTGTAGGCCCTTATAATGGTGAGGTGTGAGGAGTCCTCAAGTCTTACTCTGATCTGCTCTAGACGAGGCTTGCTGAACCCCAGGTCGAAGCAGTAGTTGACGAGGCTGCGTATCTTGGGGTGGTGCCTGTCGTTGCACATGCAGATGATGGGAATCCGACTGTTCTTGATGAGTTGGATCAGCTCCTGCATCCCGCCTCGGTCCTCATTCCCAGCCATCCCGTCGACCTCGTCCATCAGCAACACGTGTTTCGCCGTCGGTTTGTTGCTGTTTCCATCTGTCGACAACACCTGTCGTCAGTCGGGAGTAAATTGCCACAATCTACAGTCGGGCCTGAACGAGGCTTCAAAATTCCGAGCCTGAATCCGAATAAAAAATTACTAACCTAAATATTTGAAAGATTATGATCAAATTCAAAATTTCAAATCTAAATAGATATTAGATTTGGATCTGTTGAAATTGAAATTCGAATTTAAAATTCAAACTTTCGAATAATTAAAAGCTTTCTAGAGTCCAAAACTTAAGCTGAGTTGAAAGTGTGCCTGACTAATGAGCTAAGGGTCCCAGGTTTGATTCCCTGAATGTTTAGAAAATGTATCATTCGTGGTATCTGGGTTTCCCCTTTCAGAGAGATTAATTATTGGCAAGGGGGTTGGGCGTTGTGTCCGCCATAGATTTAAGTATGTTTATTAGTCGTGTGTTGATATAATCAGTCGATTTAGAAAATACATGTTAAACACTTCAAATAAAAGAAAAAAAATTCTATATGAAAACCTAAATTAAAAAAATATATATAATCAAGAACTTCATTCTTTTTAAATCGCCAAGTCTTCCTACTCATATGAAATAATTACTTTCAGGTACTAAGGATGAGAAAGGTTGAAAATGGAGGAAATATACCTCGAATCAGCAGTCCAATATATTGCAAAAAGAGCATTCGACCACAAAAGTGAGTTTTATCTTAAATCAATCAAATATGTCAACTAATGCAAGCTATGAATGTTTGTTAAATAATACAATAAAAAAAAAGTTTTCATGTACAATTGAAAGTGCTATTGACTTTCCACGAAACAAATGAGTACACTAGGGACTCACCTTTGAAGTAACCAAACAAGGATTTGTTACACAATAATTCAGACACGTCTTCATGCAACAATCGTTTAGACCTGGTGTCTGAAGCGTTGAACTCCACTATGTCCAAACCTAGCTCTTTACAGACAAGATGGGCAGACGTTGTTTTTCCTGAGAGAAACAACAACAACAAGATATATACAAGTAGCTTGTAAACTGTTGCTGAAGGCGTTCATTGGTTGTGGGAATCGAAACATTATAGACATGTACAAAACATTGAAAAGTTACCAAGAATTAATTGGTTTAAATATACAGTACCCTGGTTACTTCACTTCATTATTTAAGAGTTTCAGTATAAAGAATCAGTTCATGGTGCGGTGTAGTTTATGTTTTAAAAGATTTTTAATGAATAAAGTTAAAAATATATATAATTATGAGACAACAAAATGATGAGGTAATTGTATTATATTTGAAAGGTATAAAATGGTTGCCTCTTGAAGAAAATTTATCGTTACTGCCCAAATAAAATAAAGTAAAATAAAATATAAAATTGAATAAAAAATTAAAAAATTATACCTCTTTGGGTTAATTATAAACATATATTAACTACATTAATGGAGCAGGAAGGTAGGATTTTAGAGAGAATGTATCTGCATTTGCATGGAGGGAGAGTGGCAAACAATAGCTCAGAAAACCTCACTCGCATTCAAACCCTGAGACATCCAGCCTAACATGGCAGAGATATGTTGGATCATGGGATGTGAGTTCCATACGTTATCACGGTGACATACCAATGCCTGGGGGTCCAGAGAGGAGGGCTGCCTTGAAGAACGCTCCACTATCGTCCTTAGACCACGGACCTGTGGGACGATAAAACTTGTCAACATGAATATTAAGCTAGGTAAAGCTAGGTAGGTATTGGGGCTTCAACAGACGCATACTCCCTTCGCTTCAACGAGATCCTTAAACCGAGTCATACATGCTCTTGTAAGCCACAAAGTTCACAATTAAAAACACAACACACATAATTTATTAAATTTTTGGGGTACATCAGTGAAAGCTGCCGAACACATGACTTCAAAGTATTGAGTAGATCTATAATTGATTCAGTAACTTTTACTAGCTGTCGGACAAAGCGTTTCTTATGAAAAGAGTCATGCATAAGTTAATTTTCACCAGTCAGGAGCAGTAGCTAGGGCTTTGCTAGCACCCAGATTCCAAGCATCGAGCTGAGCTCGTCATTAAGGATCAGGATTGAGATCGAAAGTTTTTGTAAGCTCGTCATTTTCAAGAATATAGAGGAAATGTACAGACATTGGTTGGAATTTAAGTGGTTTTTTTAGGAAAAACCACTCATAATAAATATGGCCAGGATGAAAACTCTGACCTAACCCCCCATCAAGGTTAGACTGCTAACTTACTCGGTCCCCATATGATGTAGCTTATAAGATAGGGCCATAATATAATCAGTCAAGGTAAGATTGTTACCTTGCTTGGCTCCACTATGGTGTAGCTTAAAAGAAAGGTAATCTTTAAATTGAAAAATGACACACTATGGGAATCGAACCCTGGACCTTTGGCTTTGTGCACAAATGCTCTAACTACTGAGCTATCTGTGAGTCTTATACCCAGAGTCATTCTTCACTCATAGTATAAGGGAAAATCAACAGATACAATTAAGTTATTGAATAATTGTGAGCTATCAGATAACACATCCACCTTCAACTCGGGAGGACTTTATCATGCCAATAATACATTCATCATTCAATCGCTTAGTTGTAGTCAACAATTTTCTGCACGTCCATCACAGACTCTGCCTTAAGTTATGAGTGAGGAATGAACTTGGGTGTGGGACGATTTCATAGCGTAATCAGTCGAGATAAGAGTGCTACCTTTCGGTGTAAGTGAAGTGTACATTCCAAAGTGTTATAATTGACTTACTGGGCCTTGCGAGCTTCTTCTTTCCGGAATGGTTGGCGTGCCAGTTGGAGAGCCACCTCGTCAGTTTCTTCACATTGCTTTTATCGCCCTGCTGACCGATGATCTGCTTGGTGCTCGTCGGTTTGTACCTGTCGACCCACAGTGATCCTGACAAGTCAGGGGTCGACTCTTGGGAGACTTGACTAGAGCCAGTCGATTTGAGGGGGTCAGACAGTGTCTTCTTTGACACCAGACTCTTTTCAACAACTCGCGATGGAGTTTTTCGCTCATTTTTTGTGATCTTGGAGATCTCTTCTGCGTTTTCGATCTCATTTTTACCTTCTTGCATCCCAGATCTTTGCCGGATCAGGTTCAATAGTCCTTCTTCGTCTAAATGAGGCGTGCACCATGTTTTCGCCTGAAGTGGAGAATAAAACTAAGTGCCTTTTTTTTCCTCTAAAGCTCAGTATATAAATAACCAAAAAATAGTATTCAAAAATATATTTCTAATAATGTAAATAGTATTCTTATAGCTAGTTCACAAAGCTGCTATAGCCAAAAGAAAGTTTAGGGTTGACCGAAAATAGATTTTTAAAACTTTGTTTCAATATATTTAATTTCAGCTTACCAAGCATTTGAGTCTATGTAGTAATTATGCTAATGTGCTAGGGGTGAAGAAGGTTTAATGTAGAAGAAGTGTATTTACATTTGTGTGGAGAGTGGGGAACTATTTAGGAAATAACACCTTAATACACCCAGGTAGGATTCAAATTCTCACCCCTTTTTCAACCGCAAACTAGATAGAGCAAGACTAATGCCCAAGTCAGCGGATCCATTAGTGTGCACCGAACCAGACCAGGCAGGACTAGTGCCCAAGTCAGTGGACCCGTTAGTGTGCATCTAACTAGACCAGGCAGGACTAGTGCCCAAGTCAGCGGCCCCACTAGTGTGCATCTAACTAGACCAGGCAGGACTAGTGCCCAGGTCAGCGGACCCATTGCTGCGTGTCTAAATATACCTGGTGGGACTAGTCTCCACTGGTGCATGTATGAAAACTCCTTAAGCCAACATTTTTATTTAAAAAAAAATCTACATAGCAAAATATAGTACTACCTATGTAGCAAAATATAGTACTACAATTTGAGTTTTGTGTTAAATATGTCGAGAATGTTCCACCTTTTCTATTTTCGAGGGTCCAGGATCATCTCCCACCACCAGGTAGCTCGTGTTGCGACTGACACTAGAAGTGACCTTGCCACCGTGTTGTTGGATCAAAGCGACGGCTTCTTCTCTGTCCAAGGAGTCTAGCTCGCCCGTCACGACAAACACCAGCTTCGACAAACAGTTTGGTTTGCCCTGGAACAGGTGCAATTACAAAAGCCATTCGTCCGCATACCTCGTACTTTTATACCTTTTTTTTAAACATTGCGTCTTACTACCCGTTCAGGTTATGCACCTATTTACTAATTACACTAATGGGTTAGGGATAGGGAAGGCTTAATTTAGAGTTAATGCATCCACATTTGTGAGGAGGAAGAGTGGAAAACCATGTAGTAAAAACCCCCCATCATTGCACCTGACCGGGATTGAACCCTGATCTCCCTGTCTTTGGCAGTCTAGTCCAACAACAGCTGAGAGTAGACTATTCAACCAATGAAGCGGGTTACAGCTAAACTGCAATCGAGTTTCCATAAGGACTTGAGGGTCGTATGCAAGAACTTGATTAAGTGGATGCTTAGTGGACACTAGTGTGGGTTTGCTTACATCATCCACCGTAAGTTAAAATGTTGACCGAGAATGTGACCGGGACCACACTATCAGTCTACTAAGCATACCGCCCTAAGAGATTAGAAAAAAAAGGGTTTACATCACAAATTATAACACTAAACGTGCCAAGGACTTACTCAGTTTTATTATGTAAAACTTTATAATACTAGAACAAATTTCAAATTGTCTTGTAATACCAATTTAAAATGGTTTAACTAACTGGCGTGTCATATATTGTCTATTAAGGTTATAAAAACGAGTGCATAAGAAACACATTAAATGTTTACTCACGTCATTCCAAATGTGATACGACTAAAACGAAACAAAACAACAGTCAGAAACTCATTACTGTTCCATAATCATACCAAAGTGATTGACTTAACCTAAGAGGTGAGAATTAATTGAGTAACTTGAGTGAAATGTACCCACATTTGAATGATGAAGGGATGGGAAAACTAAATAAAATGCACCCGGACCAGGTATGAACCTCGACCTCGTCACCAGCAATCCGATCTATTGCTCGCCCAATGTATTAGACCTCATGATCACAAAGGGAATAAAAAATATATTTTTTGACGATTGACGGTTCTACAAAAATTGTTATTTTTTCAAGCACCGCGTCTTACTATTCATTCGGGTTATGCAAATGCGCTAATTGTTCTAACTCGTTAGGGTTGAGAAAAGTTTCATTTAGAGGACGTTTAACTGCATTTGCATGGAGGGAGAGTGTAAAACCATTTATGAAAAAAAAAAACACTTGATACAACCCGGCCGACAGTTGGACAGTGATCTCCTCACTATTGGCAGCCCCAGTCTATTGCGAGAACTTTAGACCGGCCATGTAAAACTTGCAGCCCGGGTAACCTTATGATGAACCAACATGCAATGCAGCCCTAATCTTCTGTTTACAAGTGTCGTGGAAATACAACATTCGGGAACTTAGCATAATTCGAGCAAATGGCCATGTGTGGCGTTCATATCAAATTTGTACCGTTTTTCCCTCCAAAATGGATTGATTGGCAATAGTTGTTGAGATTGAGCACCAAACACCAAATATGTGCAATGTTTGGTATCACATACGTATGTTAACATTTGTTTGCTCTTATCAAAATATACAAAATAAAATAAAACCAAAAGGTATCAAGCTCTGTACACACCTTTGTCAACAATTATGACAGTGACTTCAGAACAAGATTTTAAGCCTGGCACTCCGATAATCGCGGCAAATAAAAGGTTTTAAATTTTTAGTAAAAATAAAATAGGAACTTTCTCGATGTTTTAAATAGGAGTGAGCTACTCTTTTTTGTGACAATAAGGTAGCTATCAAGATGGAACTGTGTTTGCTTGAACATATTTAATTTTTTCACAACGCGGCCCCTTCAGAATTTTATTATTATTATTATTAGCACCGCGTCTTACTACCCGTTCGGGTTATACGCACTTATGCTAATGTGTAATGGTAGGGTTGTAATGGTAGGGTGATTGTGAGATGAAATGGAGGACCTACAGTTTAACGTGGGATCCAAACCACGGTGGAGGCCTGGCATTCTCCACATTCAATCAATTATTTAAAAAATTAAATTGTTATTTTATTTAGGTATTATTAACTTTTGTTTTAGTGTTTGGTTGTGAAATGAATGGGATATTTTAGATATATTTTTTAATTCCTTGACTTTTCCTTATTTTTTGTTAAATTCCCTGACATTTCCCTGTCATCCAAAAATTCCCCGACTTTTCCAGGTTTTCCCCCAACTGTAGCCACCATGCATTACATTTTGTAAACTATTACTAACCTTTGGTAATTCTTTGGAGCCTGGATTTTTTGGACCTTTCCTCTGTAAGTACTTCTGGTAGTTTTGTGCATTCTGTCTGCTCTTTTCCAGGATAGGACTTGTGATGTCGCTAATTAACGTAGTCGGAGGCTCAGCAGACACCTCGAGGGTTATATCGGTGGATTCTTTGTTCTTCTTTTTACCCGAGTGTCTCTTTCTAGAGTGCTTGTCGTCGAGAGAAGGTTTGGAGGACTTGCTTGGCGTTGTATTGTGGGAGATTCTTTCTTCCTTATTTTCGACAGGAACTCTATTTTTGTCGGAAGATGCTCCGATCGTATTTTCAAGCCGTGCGTTTGATTCCGCGACGTGACTTTTGGTGTTCTTAAAATACTTGCTCTTCGAAGGAGGATTCAAATCGGTTTCTTGACTCTCGGTTTTCTCTTCTGTTCCCTTAACTGACGATTTAGAATGTTTGACTTTTGACGACTCGTGTAATTTTCTATCATGGTTCACATTCTCTTCCCCTTTACTCTTATCAGATCTTTGTTCTTTTCTTTCAGATGTCTCCTTTTCGATTTCTTTCTTGTGGTGTTTTTCGTGACGTTTCTCTTTGTCGTGTTTGAATTTTTTTACTTCATAAGTATCTAACAACTTAAGAGTGTTCTCGAAATCTTCGTCCGAATGTTTCAGAGGTTTATCATCCTTTAGGGCGGCCTCCTAAAATATTAACATAGTAATACAAGGGGGCAGTGACCCATGAAGCACAAGAGAATGAAAAGGTTCAATTTTATCTTTATCTCAAGACTACGGCCATACTTGCGCACATGGTTGCCCCTACAAACGCGCAGTGACAAGGATGCCATTAAGTAATTTCTTGTCCTATATGAAGGTGGCAGTGGTAAGACTTCGGATTTCCCGTATAGATAACATTAATTGATGTTCCGGCATCTTAGTCAAGGCGTTTTTGTTGTGGCGTCCAGGCAAGTATGGTTGTGTCCTAACTTGAATTAGTTAAGATTTAGTTACCTTAAATACTTCCTCTACGACGTTAGGTGATCGAAAGTTTATTGCCGAAATAACAAAAGTATGCTACCTTTCCCTATCTTGAGTGAGTTCTATCCAGTCCACCTCTTTACACCTTATCCATATCTTGAGTGAGTTCTATCCAGTCTACCTCTTTACACCCTATCCCTATCTTGAGCTAGTTCTATCCAGTCTACCTTATTACACCCTATCCCTATCTTGAGCTGGTTCTATCCAGTCCACCTCATTACACACTATCCCTATCTTAAGCTGGTTCTATCCAGTCTAACTCATCACACTTTATCCCTATCTTAAGCTGGTTCTATCCAGTCTAACTCATCACACTTTATCCCTATCTTGAGATAGTTCTATCCAGTCCTCCTCATTACACCCTATCCCTATCTTGAGCTAGTTCTATCCAGTCCTCCTTACACCCTATCCCTATCTTGAGCTGGTTCTATCCAGTCCACCTCATGACACCCTATCCCTATCTTAAGCTGGTTCTATCCAGTCTAACTCATCACACTTTATCCCTATCTTGAGCTAGTTCTATCCAGTCTACCTCATCACACTTTATCCCTATCTTGAGCTGGTTCTATCCAGTCCACCTCATCACACTTTATCCCTATCTTGAGCTAGTTCTATCCAGTCCACCTTATTACACTTTATCCCTATCTTGAGCTAGTTCTATCCAGTC
>CABFOV010007381.1:0-28771 GCA_902141375.1 Timema poppense | reverse complement strand
TTTCATGAGAATCGGTCAAGCCGTTTCGGAGGAGTACGGGAACGAACATTGTGACACGAGAATTTTATATATAAGATAATGTGATCGGGGAAAGTTTAAAAATAAATTTCTGGGTGGAGCCCGTACATTATGTTTCGTTATATCTCAGTTAGAATTAGTTTTTATTTTCCCCAGCGTCTCCGGAGTTTTGTCGGTATTGGAATGGTTTTATTTTTTTATTGCCCACTACAGTAGTATGGTAACATAGTTCTCCTTGTCAGCTTGCTCCATTTAGCTCGCGGCTCTACACGTGTTGCTCCGCTAAGCCTCGCATGTCTTCATCTCCACAAGACAAAGGTAACAGTGGTCTACGTCTTTCAAAACAATGATCGGATGGTTGATGCGTTTTACATTAGCGCAGTGGCATACACACTTTTTTGTTTGTGGTCCCTCAGATATAATTTCTTTCAACTGTGTACTTCTAAAGCTGTTGGTATAAAATACAAGTTACATATATTCTGTAATCTACATCTAAAATAAATAAATGCCGCTCTCAAATCATCCAGGTCTCTTGTGGTTAGCCATAAATCTGGCACTGTTTATTCAGTGTTTATCACTAGATTAAATATATAATTATGTACACAATAGTGTGTCGATAATTCGGACTTGAAAAATCCGGATCACTTAGAAAAAAATTGTATTTATAAAAATAACCACATTGGTATCAGTATCAATATCAGAAACATGGCCGCCAAAAAATGCACTTCAACCTTTTTGTTAAAAGAAAATTGCAGACTTTTTGTGTTGTTAAATTTTTGTGATACTAAGCAAACAAAAATCAATGTGTATGTTCGTTGTTTTAATAACTCGAAAATGTGTCTACATTAACAGTGAGTTTTCGTAAGTATGTACCTCGTCTGTTCTAATTTTTGTTTATAGGTACTGTATTTTCAAAAATCCGGGCGATTCGATAATCTGGACGGGGTATTAGTTCGAATTATCGACGCTCTACTGAATACATATAATTATATTAAAAACAAGTATTCCAGATTTTTATGTGAGGCAGCGGGTTTGGGACGGGATCAATACCAACCTCGTGTGGACAAATGAGGAGCTACTTGAACGAAAGGTAGCGGCTCCGGTCTATAAAACTGAAATTAGCGGCCGAATAGTTTGTTGTGGTGACCGACCACATGAGAACCTTTATCCGAATAAGTTTTCATTATCTTCGCCAGCAAATAGCGGCCGATCGGTACGTATAGCTCGATTGCAGGCAAACGCCATGAAGTATATAAATATATTAAATTTTACTTATTCCCTAAGATGTTTTTGCGTACCCCATGTTGAATATCACTGTCCAAACGGAATGTTTCTAGTTGAATAGGACAGTTTGACTTTTGGTTCATAATCTATTTCCCTTTATTAGGATATTGCTTCCAAGGTCCTTAACATCTGGTAAACAGTCTCAATGGAGGAAACATCTTTATCATAGTCTACTTAAATATATATATATATATACAAAGTATTTAACGTGCAGTTTCTGGACCAATTAATTATATAAGAACACGGTTCTCAAACTAACTTAAATCTAAAGCTATACCAAACCAGTCTCCCTATATTTTTTTCTCCCTCTTCACGTCTTACTTTCCATCCTGACTGTTCACAATCAATTATATATTTGAATTTGGGATGAGGATGGTAAGTTCCGAATAAATGTCGGGTACCTGTATTTGCATGGGGTTGGAGTGGGAAACCATTTATAAACCCTCCAAATTGTGCACAAGATTGAAATTCAAGCCTTGACCTCCTCGCCACCATAACATCAGACTAGATGATCTTGATGTTTAGTCCGCGTGCCCACTGGTGCGGGTTGATCGCCTTCATGGCAATGAAATGTTAAGACAATTTTACAATGGATACATTTCTCGATCTTCTCAAGTTAAAGAACCGGGGAGCCTTATATTTCCGTCTGCGTATCCAAGTAGTTAATTTTTTTTCCTACAATTCTATAAGTTTTTGTTTCGATTCCGTTTCATCTTCTAAAAAATTCCAAATATTTTTCTCCTTTCATCAAACGCTCATTTCTCAAGAACTGTTCACACAGTCATGGGTGTCTTCCACGTAATTGAGTGGATTGATGGTGACGGGCAGGTTGAGGCTCGAATCTCAGTCATATTTTTTTTTCCTAAATGATTTCCCACTCTTACTCCATGAAATTGAGGGTACTTTTCCTATAAATTCTAACATTCCCTTAGCCTGTCCATGTAAATAAACTAATAGGATCGACGGCCAGTAATACACAAAGCATCAAAAATAAAATAAAGATTTAGACTTTTTATCACTATAATGGATATTTTGAGATTTAATAACCCTTTCATATTACAGTTTTTTTAGAACCACTGAATACATAACTCAAGAGCCCGTCTCGTCCCACGGATAACACCTGACTTAGGTGGATAATACAGCTCGACACAGGTCTAGAAACAGTTTTACCATATGTAAAAAAAAAAGTTTTAAATAATTATGTAAAATATAAAAACATTAGCTGATCCAAATCTCGTTGTCAAGTGCAGAGTGGAGAAAACCACACTTTGATACGATTTCTGGGCCGATTTATGATCTTGTATCTGATAAAACTCTTTTAAGAGCTCATCTTACGGTCGATTAGCTGGGAAATTAGATACAAGATAACGCGCTTCAGTGGCCGCTCTCGGTATAAGGCGTCCCTCTCACGTTGAGCTGGACTATTGATTATGGAGAGATCGGGGTTCGAATCCCGGTCGGGTTTACTGAGGGTGGTTTTTCCTAAATGGTTTCCCACTCTACCTCCACACAAATGCCAATATATTACCTCTAAAGCAGTCTCTTCCTCTACCATAACCTATTAGAGTAATTATATAATACGCGTACAACTTGAACAGGTGATAATGTAGGCATATATATATATATATATATAGTATATTACGCTCGAAACTGATTGAAGTGTGGTTTTATGCGTTCTCTACTTGACAACAACGAAATTTGGATAAGATGTACAGTTTTCAATTTTTCTGAATTTTTAAAAAAGAAATGTATAACGGAGTAATTGGTCTCAGATCCATTGTTTTCTAAACAAAATACAAAAAAAAACTTACAAAAATGTGACCCCAGATTTGAGCTGTATAGGCCAAGTTATCTAAGTTAGGTGTGGGAGATGGGCTCTTGATTAAAATACCTTTTCAAAATATTGGAACTATAAATGGAATAATTAGTATCCGTTAGAGTCAAACGAATACGTTATTTACGCTAATGAAACAGAGATGAGGGAAGTTGATTTGTTATATAGGAAATTTATCTTCATTTGCTTGGAGGGATAGGGGGAAATCATTTAGGATAAAAACACCCTCCATACACCCTACCAGAATTCCAACCTCGATGTCCCCCTTACCGACAATATAATCTAATACGAGAGTGACGCATTAGATCACTGCAACCACCGATGTGCGTAAAAGAAAATGTAATGAACATTTAACTAAAACATAAAGTTGTAAATACATTATTACTAAAAGAGCTTTAATCTTTCCCAGCTGAAATCAGTGCAAAAACCTCTCATCAAATGTATTTCAAGGAACTATTATTAATTACCACCCATTCATATTTTTCTTGTCCCTGAAACATAACAGTGAGAAATGAAACTAGTGCAGGTTTCCCCGTATGAGTCGGTCTGAACGAAGTGGGAAATGTAATTGGTAATTACTCCACTTGAGGGCAGAACGTGTCAAAAGCAAGCACTCCCCCTCTCTACTCTCTTCCTCCCCGTCCCTACCCCCTTGCCCAACCAATTACAACTTTGGAAGTTAAACAGTACCTATATAGCACGTGATCATTAATAGGAGTTGTGAGTGCGTAAAGTCGAGTGGAATAGATCTCGTCTGTCGAATATAGGATTCGAAACATAAATACACATTTTTGTTTGGATTTAAGTAATGGAAACATGTCTGTAGTTTTGACCCGATATAAATAGGTCGACCCGCTTCAACGGCAGGAGTGCTATAAGAGTCTAAAGCTTGATTCACACGTTCGGGGAAAATAGAAAGCAGAATCTACCTCTGTAGCGCAGCAATTCGTATACTATATGTTGACCCATGGTGCATTGCAACGCAAACTTAAACAGCTTATTATCAACATATTTTATTTTCTAGTCCTAGACATAAATTTTAGATAACTCTCCCGATGAATGTTTTCGAATTATAACACTATGTCGTGAAACAATCCAATACATCGATGATGACCTGGCGGTCCAGGGGTAAGGTGTCAGACTTCTGTGCTGGGGGTCCGGGGTTCAATCTTCGGTCCCGGCACAGATTTATCTGATTGCCAAACCCTTCATTCACCTCTGACAATACTTGTATTAATCACAGCTTGTGAATGTGAGGAATGCCAGGCCTCCACCATTGGTTCGGATCCCACGTTAAACTGTAGGTCCTCCATTTCATATCATAATCACCCTACCATTACACATTAGCGTAAGTGCGTACAAACCGAATGGATAGTAAGACGCGGTGCTGCTAATTATTATTATTATTATTATTATTATTATTATACATCGATATACACGCATTACATTAACGGGATATTTCAAATCTCCTCACAACGGCCAACGAATCTGTCTGCTTGCTGTTTTCTCTACAGCGCATGCATGCACTGTCATATGCACATTCGCACTGATTTTTGTTTATTTTGTCTAAGATTATACAAACATATCGAATGTATAAAAAAAATTACAACATAAATAATACGATTAGACTTCGCTTTTGAAAAATGTGGAATCCTCACACCCCTAGTTTAGATCTATATATTGTAGCCATTACAAAGAGGTTAAAATAATTTTTTTATTTTCTTAAAATATTTAATTACATTATCTTAATGCGACGCATCTTGATGACTATCCGGGCTATCCACAACTTTTATTAATTATTAGAAACAAATGAAGTGAAAACTACTGTACAAATAAACATATATTATGTATTTAGTATCAAATTTATTTCAAGATTGTACAGCTTACAAAATATTTACTTACCAATCCAGTTCGGTGATTAGTTGAGTTATTTTAGGTTTTCTTAGCACCGAGTCTTATCACCCGTTCTGATTATACATATATTTACTAATTATGCTAATTGGTCAGGGATGAAGAAAATTGAACTAAAATTAGGTGTAACCACATTTGCGTATAAAGAGAGTGGTGAACCATTTAGGAAAAAACACCCTCAATATATCTGATTGGAATCGAACCACGGTTTCCCCATCATCGGTAGTTTAGTCTATTACTATTGTGACTCCTTAGACCATTCTTTCACCTAAGTGGGTGATTTGATGTCTTTTATAGTTCATACTGTAAAACAATTATTATTTAATGGTTTAATATAACATCTACATTAGCGTGCAAAGTGAATGGAAAAAAAATCTAGTAATTTATATGTGGAAAAACCACCACTCTTAGTGCGACCGGCTGAGATTCGAACCTTGTCCTCCCTGTACCTAACAATCCAATTTATTGTGAGATTGAAGCCTTAGACCGTGGGAACACCAACGTGTGTGTTGATTATCTATCACTTACTCAAAGTAAATAAAAACTGAAAAACTAGCATATAGTTGTAAGCTTTTCATTTTCAACCTGGCAGATCTTGGTACCCATCTAATTGTCCGCATTTCATTACAATAATAAGATACGTATCGTGGAGGTAAGATTTATATGTGCTTGGAGAGAAATTGGGAAACTATTTAGGAAAAAATACTCCGAGTAGACCTAACCTGGTTTCGAGCTCCACATGATATCAACACCGGCAAACCCAACTGGATTATCTTGACAAGGTTCTACGTGCCCATAGTTGAAACATTAAAGGTATCGTAAACATGTTATGGTTTGATAGCAACTGTAAAAGTCGACCATTTTGATCTCACGCAACATGATTTCATGGGCGTCTCCTTCAAAGAATGTGTGTAGGAACATTTTATTTGATCCCTTTTATCTGGAAGGTAAAATAATGTCTATTTCACCATATGGGTCATTCAGATTTCGGGACCGATGGCTGGTAATCGTGTTACGCTGACTTTAAGTAAACAATATTTTATACGTCTCTGGAGAGAAAAAAAATCAAAGGAAAACAAGAGAATGTTCTTCAGATATTAAATGAACCATAATTTGTTCGGGACAAGTCGGCCTGTTTATTCAAGCGCTCAGTATTTGAGGCTAGTTTTGTAGGTTATGGCAACAAAAAGTGACAGTGATGGTTACTCTATTTCTTACTCCCACCGGTAGAGGGCATGACGGGGCGCATGCGTACTACTGGTCCACACTCCGCAATGCACAGACATACAGTAAGCCCATGGCTTCTTTGGTGCTGACTGACAGCTCACAGCTGACTTCTGACAGTCAACATTTAGGTATATACCTCAATTTTGACCGTCAGAAGTGACAGCTGCTAAACACATGTTTTTGCAGATCATATGGTTCAGCGTAGAGATACATAATTTGGACTGGTAACTTTTCAAAGCTGTCAGCTGTGAGCTGTGAGCTGTCAGTCAGTACCAAAGAAGCCATGGGGATACTGTAGCCAATATCATAGTCAGTTAACCTCTGAAGAAGTTTCAGTTGCTGCCCGACGTGACTTGGACGGCAGAGGCGTCCCTTCAAGACACGTTACCCTAAAACATGTTAACCGATTTGAAATATATCAAGGTTTTCATAAGTTCTCGACATGTTAGTTGTTTTTTTATCACGCCTTTCTACCCATACGAGCTATCCGGGTTGAATTACGCTGGTGGGAGAGAAAGTTTAACTGGTCAGAAACCTGTTAGATATTTTTTGCCTATATTTTGTTGAAAGCTATAGTTAAAAAATATCAAACAACTTCTTAGATAAAACGGTATTTTTAAACGTTTGCAACGCGTTTCAGTGCTCTCCTCCACGTAGGAAGAACCCTTAATACACTCACCTCGTCTCTAGTAAATGTATTTTCCACCTTAAACGTTGTCCTAAACATGTTCCACGTATATTTTATTTTGATGTATTCTGTTAATAAGTCGGGTGACCTAGTTGTCTAGGGGTAAGGTGTCGGACTTTTGTGCTGGGTTCCTGGGCTCAATCCTCGGTCCCGGCACAGATTTATCTGATTACTAAACCCTTCCTTCAACTCTGACAAGACGTGTATTATTAAAAACCTGTGAATGTGGGGAATGCCAGACCTCCACCATGGTTCGGATTCCACGTTAAACTGTAGGTCCACCATTTCATCTCCCAATCACCCTACCATTACACATTAGCGTAAGTGCATATAACCCGAATGGGTAGTAAGACGCGGTGCTAATAATAATAATAATAATAATAATAATAATAAATCGTGACAAAACGACATTCAACCTTGTGTGAGCCATCTTTGCACGTTGTCATCGCTTCGTCTCGAGAGCAGTGGCGGCTCGTGTATAGGCACTGCGGAACTGCAGCACCCCCTATTTCCACTTGATATTATCGATAACATTTAATATAATGAGTCTTTTTTTTCTTTAATCCTCTCTTTATTTTTGTAGTACAATATATATATATATATATATATATATATATATATATATATTCCTTAAGCTTAATATCAGTACTTAAGTAGCCATCCCCCAGTTTATGAAAAATATATAAAAAACTTTGCATGGAACTGCGCGCTTCACAGTGCCAGCGACGTGGTGTTTGACTGTTGTGTGCATGCACATATAAGAGAAGTGTGGGGAGGAAGGTGGGACTGCCAGGTAGAGAGAGCACTGTTGCTCTCGCAGTGCCGGCTCTGGCGTGATGTTGGAAGGAAGTTTTTTTTTTACTCGTCGTGTGTTGTGTTTAAAAACCGTGTACCATATTTTTGAATGTGATAAAGTGTAGAAGAGTGTAGAGTTAAATTACTATTCTGCTTCCAGCTATTCTATTTGATTAATTTTTTTTTTCTTAAATTTAACAAAAAAACTAAATGTGCTTGTAGTACTTTCAATGGAGAAACATTTCCTCAATTGTCATCCAGATATCAAGGAAAAAAATTATTGAACTTTTTGCGCAAATTAAAACAAGAAGAATGGATTTCATTTTGAAATGAATATATTAAGCTTGAACTGAAACAATTTAAGTTAAAGTAAGTAAAGTGTTTTGTTTTTTTCGTTAAGATTTTATCAAGTTCCTGAATAAACTTTCTTTTTAAACATGTTTTTTTCCTTTTACACAATTTTAAAACAAAGAGGCTAAAAAATTTCTGTAGCAGCACCCCCACTAATTTTAGCTACGAGCCGCCACTGCTCGAGAAATAAACCGCTCGAAACGAAAGCTCTCATCTCGGAGAATAGGAAACGTGGAGGAGAAGGAGGGAGTGGACTGTACAAGGAACTGGCTCTTCACCAACATCACCAATTTTTGAATATTTAAATAGTTTAATTCAGCATATGCACTGTCCCAGGGTTTTAAGACAAAGTCTTCTGTCACACACGGGGGCTACCCCAACCTAAAGCTGTTGGTTCTCTTTGTGGGTGGTCGCTCTTAGCAACATCCCGGCAATTAGTAGTCCCATGAGATGCTAGCAACTGTAGCAACGGATCTCATGGCCCCGCGTGGAACAAGGACTTATCTCGCATGCAATGTCCAATTTTCATAGGACCACTAGAAAAGTTATTATATCTACTTTCATATACTTCTGTACTAGGGTCCGGGTTTCAATCCTCGGACACGGCACAGAGTTATCTGATTGCCAAACCCTTCCTTCACCTCTGACAAGACGTGTACTAATCACAACTTGTGAAAGTGTGAAATGCCAGGCTTCCACCGTGGTTTGGATCCCACGTTAAACTGTAGGTCCTTCATTTCATCTCAAAATCACCTTACCATTACACATTAGCGTAAGTGCTTATAACCCAACGGGTAGTAAGACGCGGTGCTAATAATAATAATAATAATAATAATAATAATAATAATAATTAGACTTAGTTTTTTTTTATGTAAGACACTTATAATAATTATTAGTCAAACACCTTCATTCCAACATTAGTTTTCAAATTATCTTAAATTTATTTAAGCTATCATTACTTTCACTTTGTAATAAAAAAAAACAAAGTCTTTCCATCCTATATATTGATTATATGTTAAAATCTTATCAGTATTGTACGAAAACTATTTTGTTGTTGTTGTTATTATTATTATTATTATTATTATTAGCACCACATCTTACTACCCGTTCGGGCTATATGCACTTACGCTAATGTGTAATAGTAAGGTGATTGTGAGATGAAATGGAAGACCTACAGTTTAACATTGAATCCGAACCACGGTGGAGGCCTGGCATTCCCCACATTTACAAGATGTATTGTCAGAGGTAAAGGAAGGGTTTGGTAATCAGATAAATCTGTGCCGGGACCAAGGATTGAATCCCGGACCCCCAGCAGGGAAGTCCGACACCCTACCCCTAGACCACCAGGTCACCTTTTTTATTTTGTTAAAACCCCTTTTTATAAAAATCGGACAGGAGTGACAATGCTTACTTTAGAAAATGCCAACTTATATTTTGAGGTTTAATAACTTGAAAAATTTTAAGTTAATATGTGATTTTCTTAAAGGAATTTTTTTTATTTGATGAATGACAGAATTAAACTTGCAGTGCTCTAAATAATTAATTAAATGTATGTAAATACGGCCGTGTGTTTAGGAAAGTAAGCTTTAAATTAAATAATAATATTTTGTTTGGAATACATTTAGCAACAAGCTTATTAATGACATTAATATAAGAATATATAATGTGAAGTGCATTTAAAGTTCATACGCATTAGTGAGGGGAAGAACTATTTAGGAAAAGAACGCCCTCTGTAGATCCGACCGGGATTCGAGCCCTGATCTCCCCTCATCAGCAGTCTAGTCTACTGCAAGAGTGACACCTCACTGTGGATTCACACATTCACCGAAAAACGAGCGCAGAACAGAAACGTGGTCACGTGTTGAGTTCTATTCCAATCACAAGATTTCAGCCTCATCGGCACGAGCTGTTCTGCTGAGGTTCAACTTATCTTTACTTTGTCCGCTCTGCCTGATATGTTCGACACAGGAGAACCAATCAAATCTTATAACTGACCATCTCATAATATTACTGTATTTATTTGATAGATTTTTTAAAATTTTGTTAGTAAGTATCTACATTTTATTTAATTGTGATACAGATATTTGATTACAATAACTAAACTTTGAATGGATTTTTCAAATGTGAGATTCAAGGATTCAACAAAAAAAAAACAGATTTGAGTTTAAAAAATAAAACATCTTTCTTCATTTATTTATATTCAGATTTATTATGTTACTAGTGGTTTAACCCTAATTTATTATTAGTACAAACCTAACAGCTAGACTTCATATTATTAATTTTCTACCTGGCGGAATTTTAATTTATATTGTTTTAATACGAATACCTACTACTTTTATTTGAAGAATACAGGATAAAAGGGGGGAAATTGCCATCTTAACTGCTGCCAACTATTAGACAACTATGAGACCATTATAATGCATTTTAGATAGTGGTTAAAAGAGGCATATGTGATATTTAAATTAATTTCAAAATTAAAGTATTTGCTGTGATTCTTATGGGGTTTGAGATTAAAAAAAGTCATGGTCCTGGAAAATATGTGTAATACAACAACTTTCCCCCTTTTCCCCTGTACCCTTCATTTTCTGTAGCAGCATTTCCCAACGTAGGGTACGTGCCAGGACGTTTGGGGGTATGCGAAAATATTTGGATAATGGTGGAAAGAGCTACATATGCCAGCAGTGTAAAACAAAAGATTAGTCAAATTTATGAAACAAACTCAACGATATGGCGAGGGACAGTGCGGGGTTTCTTCTATATTTGACCTTGAGAAAATTAAAAATTATTATTATTTAATTAATTAACTGTGTTGGGCCAAATTCATGAAAATATGCTGCCATTGGGTACGCAAGCGAAAAAAAGGCTGGAAACCACTGTTTTATAGCAACACAATAACTAATGTGAAAAAAATAAAAATTATAATATATTTTTTATATAAATATGAGAATTTAACCTCTTTTAATTATGTTTTCTAATAATCGTATCTGTAGGTAAAATGAAGAATCAAGATCGATATTCGGATTTTAGTCCGATTCATTTTTAAAATAAAACTCGTAAAATTTGAGAAGCTCAGAAACGTACCAACAACGTGTGTGCGTTACAGTGTGGTACTCGGAGTAGTTTCCGAACAATTAAACATTTGTGTTGATCTCTTTTAACTGTCAGTTTGTTACTTTGGTAAGAATGTACCTTTTTATATTCTAGTCTATTTGTATAATTTAAGAGCACAAGATACAAGGTTACTTTCTAACCAGAAACATAATTGAATTTAACTTTTCTGCATTCTTTATTTAGCAACAGATACATTGAGATAATTTGAATAGTTTATTTTTATTTTAGAATAATTGATTTTAAATTATGTTATATTTTTAATAAATAGTATAGAGTTGTTTAAATGGTCTCGATTCTACTGGGTTTTTTTTAAAAAAAATTGAATATATAAAACACCACAATGCGACGGCTGGTTCTGTGTTTCCTACGTAAGTTGGTGGTATTGGATTATCCGTGATTCCATCTCAAAGCCGATTAGCCAGTAAAATATACATAAAATTACTCTCGAACCATAAAATGTATCGAAGTGTGGTTTTTTGCATTTTTCATTTGGCAACTAGATTGGGATCAGTTAGATAGTGTTTTCATCCGTTTCATTGGACGAATGGTCTAAGGTGTAATTTTTGTGTTAGACTGGCCTGCTCAGTTGGGTCTACCAGGGTGGGTTTTTTCTAAATTATTTCCCACTCTCTTTCCATGCATATGTGTGTACATTACCTATGAAATGCTTCCTCTTTCCTCCCTATCCATTAGAGTAATTATCATATAAGCGTATAATCTGAATAGGTAGTAAGACGCGGTGGAAAAAAAAAACCTTTCAAAATTGTTTTAGTTTTAAAATAATTACTTTTCAATCGTGTTGTATTTTTTTTAATATCGTAAAAAAAAGTATCATTGGGTCTCAATTCCATTATTTTTTAGGGTGACCTGGTGGTCTAGGAGTAAGGTGTCGGACTTCTGTTCTAGGGTCTTGGGTTCAATCCTCGGTCCCGGCACAGATTCATCTGATTACCAAACCCTTCCTTCACCTCTGACAAGACATCTTGTGAATGTGGGGAATGCCAGGCCTCCACCGTGGTTCGGATTCCACGTTAAACTGTAGGTCCTCAATTTCTTCTCACAATCACCCTACCATTCCACAATAGCGTAAGTGCGTACAACCCTAACGAGTAGTAAGACGCGGTGCTAATAATAATGATTATAATGCGATGCCTGGGTTGAGCTGTATTACCTACCTAGCTTGGATGCAATCCGAAAGGTGAGACGGGCTCTTAAGATGCCATTACAACCCAAACGCAGCATCATGTAAACGGTCACCCGTGGAATATGTTCGATAGGATGCTCGCTCATCCTCTTTACATGCCTCTCAGCGTTCCTTCAAGTACCTCTTTATCTCCTGGACCACTCGAGACTGACTGTACCACAGCAGCGGGATTCTTTAACCGGCCATGTGCTCATCTATGGACGTATAGTCTCTGTCCTCACCACCGTAGGTTCATCCTTACTTTCATTTGTGAGCACATAGACTAAATGTCAGGTTCATCTAGTATATTCTTAAAATTGAAAAGTGACACGGGAATCGAACCCGAAACTGTTGTATTAGTACGGTAATGTTCTAACCACTGCGCTATCCAGAAATATTCCTGTGCCCTGGGTAAATTCTTCACTCGTATTTTATGGTATAGTCTGTAATGGACGTGCGGAAATCGTCAGCTACATACACTTGATCATATCAGATAACGCAGCCACCCTCAACTCGGGAGGGCTCTATCCTGCCAAATGTACCACTACAATTACAATTGTACGAACGTGCATAGTAATATTCTTGGATAGCTCAGTGGTTACAGTAGCCCCATGGCTTCTTTGATGCTGACTGACAGCTCACAGTTGACTTCTGAGAGTTAACATTTAGGTATATACCTAAATGTTAACTGTCAGAAGTGACAGCTGCTAAACACATGTTTTTGCAGATCATATGGCTCAGCGTAGGGAGACATAATTTGGTCTGGTAACTTTTCAAAGTTTTTAGCTGTGAGCTGTCAGTCAGCACCAAATAAGCCATGGGGCTACTGTACATTGGTGTAATAAGCCAAAAGTCCCGGGTTGGATTCTCGTTTCCAGATGTCATGTTTCAACTTAAAGAATATGATATTTAGTTGTGGCTATAACCGTGATTAAAAGATATAATAGCTTGGTCATGTAATCCATCATCTATTCTAGTTTTCCCGGTGTTGGACAGGTCGGAGGTTCAAATCCCGGTCAGTTGGATTAAGGCTAGTTTCCCTAAAATGGTTTCCCACTCTCTATCTTCCTTCACTATGGAAATTTCACATGCACTTTCTGAACCGTGTGATTTTGTCTCATCAGATGTCTTACACACACACTTAACACTAGAATAGACACAAAGATAAGTCCCCCGGTCACTAATTCACCATTGTGAAATGTGAAAGCCCAAATTTACCAATGATAGATATTTTGAGAATGTTGGAAATCGAACATGGAGCCCTCAGCTCAGTATACAGACACACTACTAAAACAGCTACAAAGTTCTGGACATTTAACAAGAGATAGTTTATAATCTAATCTATCCATGGCTTATAATTTTTTCCAAACAACGTGTCTTACTACTCATTCGGACTATACGCTTTTTTTACCATATTAAATAATAACTATGTAGATATATTTCTGAATATATAGAAACAATATAATTCATCGGCAACATTCAAAATAACACCTTGTTTTTGTGTGATCTGTGTGTGTGTCTAGAACTAAATTTTCGAAGAAAAAGACTACTTAGGATTATCCAAATGACATGAACTTTTATATAGATATATTTAAAAAATATATTAAACGAATCCAAAAATATTGGGCTTGATATAGTATTGCAACCTGCAGAGCAGAGTTTGGCAACATATTTTTCAGTGTAGCCACAGGTGTGGCGAATGAGAAGTGAAATTCGCGACACAATGTAAAAATTGAGAAACCTTCTTACTCAACAAACATTAAAAACAACACACACTGTTTGAACGTTATTCAATACTTCTACATTTTAACTACTAAGTTACAACTTCCTCAGACGAAAATGATGAAAATTGTTCTAATTTAAATTGTAAGACAATTTAAAGCGACGTTTTAGAATCCTTTTGGACTGAAAGCAGAGTTGAAAGTTTTAGGAAAGGGTGTGGAGGGGAGTGTTGGGAAAAATGTTTATTTTACTGTAATTGCTGGATAATTCAAATTCTTCACTATTTCAGGGCCAATCCGCCACTTGTAGGTTTCCATACAAGCATAGTATAGATCACCATACGACAGTACAGAACAATTTTATTTTACGTTTTTTGACTTAAAGATGAAATCAAACGATGCAAAATTCTATATGTATGTAGATTTCGCTCTTATCTTACAAAAAATATAAACTTTTATATTTCCACAGTTTAACTTATTTTATTGACGATCGATGAAAGTGTAAAGTAAAAAATAGATAACATGCTTCTAGTGTAATACATTGTTTGAAAATAATCCCTTGAACTATTTTTGGAAAGAGTAGATTCGAAATTGTATGATTCCTTTTATTTTAACATTCATATGAAATAATTCAATTTTTGCTACAAGATAAATTCGTGCTTTTTCTTTTCTTCCACCTGAGCAAAGGTTGATCACGCAGGTGGCTCATTATGGGATGTAAAATGCGTGAAATTGGATTGTTAAAACGAAATCTAGCTCCATTTCAATACCCTCCGAACAACCGTATTGAAGCAAATGGCGAGGCAGGTAGTAAAAAGGAATGTGAATTAAAGCCGTAAGCGTCACCAGCCACACTTGTTGAGAAGAAAATAAACAACACGACTTTATGAACATAATCAATGTTATGTTTGTGTTGAGATGAGTGTAAAAGTGGTTTCAACCGTTTATGTTTTTTACGTTTCTTAAGTTTACATTACAGTGGTCTGCGTATCATTATGTAGTTTGATGGCTCGCACGCTGTGTGATTCTATGTTTATTTTAACGTTCATATTTCACAACTTACCTAGAGGATGCTGATATCTCAGACAACCTTTTTAATATAAATTCTACAGGCCAAATAGAATATATAAATAGGCCGAGGAGGTTTGATTTTAATTAATTTTACCGCAATATTCTGTGAGATGGGCTGGAAAAACCTTAGTATGCATATTTTACCTGGGCCATTTTATTTGTTAATTTTTTGTTTAAACTGTATTTTGTTTATATTACGTTTAAAATCCAGATAATTACTGGCCTAGTTTATTGGTTAGGAAAGAGTACCTTACTTTAGAGGAAGTGAACCCACATTATCGTGGAGATATAACAATAATGGAAAAACACCTCATTACGTCCCTTTAATTGTTATTTCACCATATTACGTGCCTGACGCCTTAGAACTTAGGACCACCGATTATAGTAACTTTAGCTAAGACATGATTGTTAATTTTGTAAATGATGGCTGAAGTAATAAGGTGAAAGAAGAGTACTTTTATTAGTAAGTTTCCAAACAGTTTGAAACATTTAGTAAATTTTAAATTTATGTTTACTTTTATTAAACTAGTAATGAATCTAGTTTTTATAAAGTTCAAGACAAACAAAGGAAAATAATCTTATTATTAGGAATGTTTTAAAACAAAAAGTAACTATTTAAAAGTTCTTAAATATCGACTTTAGTTCCATGCTTCGAATTATACTAATATAAAGCCACATGGCTGACTCAATCTTTTTCATTCACTCACTCACTCACTTACTTATATTAATGTTTACCCTCTTCCAAATGAGCTACAAACTTGAAATTTGGCAAACTTATAGCTTCTATCCTGTAACCGACGGGAAAACTCCAAAAAAGTAAAAAATATATATATAGTTTAGCCCCTGAAAAAAATTCAAATTGGTGAAGCAACTTTAAAGTTGGTGAGTTATACACAATACAATACCGTTAGTTTTAAGTTGTTACGTTCAAAACAACGCTGGAATTACATTAGTTTACATCCACTTGCAATAAAACTCACTGGGGGTTTGGGTTGGAGCCCCCAACGAGCAAAACGAGTTTAATTTATTAAGGGCTAAATAAACACACATTTCTCAATAGGGTGACCTGGTGGTCTAGGGGTAAGGTGTCAGACTTCTGTGCTGGAGGGCCGGGGATCAATCCTCGGTCCCATCACAGATTTATCTTATTTCCAAACCCTTCCTTCACCTCTGACAAGACATCTTGTGAATGTGGGGAATGCCAGGCCTCCACCTTGGTTCGGATTCCACGTTAAACTGTAGGTCCTCCATTTCATCTCACAATCACCCTACCATTACACATTAGCGTAATTGCGTATAACCCGAACGGGTAGTAAAACGCGGTGCTAATAATAATAATAATAATAATAATAATAATATTAATAATAATTTCTCAATAATTTTGACAATCGTGTATGCAGATCGTTNTGGTTCGGATTCCACGTTAAACTGTAGGTCCTCCATTTCATCTCACAATCACCCTACCATTACACATTAGCGTAATTGCGTATAACCCGAACGGGTAGTAAAACGCGGTGCTAATAATAATAATAATAATAATAATATTAATAATAATTTCTCAATAATTTTGACAATCGTGTATGCAGATCGTTTTTCTAGAGCTTACGAAAAAGGATAAAAATACAAAAAGTGTGCGAATATCATAAAATGATACATTATATTTACATAAATTGCAATTCAATAAATAATTTACAAGTTCATAAAATATTAAGCTCAACTACGTAATTGCAAATATTTGGATACATTAAAAGTTAATTTACAGACAAATTTACATAGAAAGGACCTTTTAGAAATACAAACATATTTTTAAACCCTACATTAATAATGTTACTATATTTTTAGTGATATTTTACCCACTTTGGTGTCGCCATGATCTAACGCGCTACTCTTGCAGTAGGCTAGACTGCTGATGACGGGGAGATTGAGGTTAGAATCTTGGTATGGTGTACCGAGGGTGGTTTTCCACAATGGTTTTCCACTCTCCCTCCAAGAAAATGTGGGTACACTTCCTCTAAATATACCTTCCTCTTTCTTACCACCACTAGTTTCTTCTCTTGACCAACCAATGATGGGAGTATAAGGTTCAAATCCTTGCTGAATACACCCAAGTTTTCCCCCTTTAGAATGTTTTCCCATTCTTCCTTCGCGCAATTGTGGAAACATTTCCTACCTCATCCCTACCACACCTGTGTAAAAACGTGGTTAACCCGGGTGGGAAATAAGACGCATAGCACAGTGGTGCGTAGAAGGTTGGAGGTAGCTGACGCGTATAAAGTTGGTTGCTCTTCTCGCATTGAAGTCACCTTGGCGTCACATATCATACGACGTTGACATCACAATGCAGGTCTCGCGGCCTTTGAAAATAAACCATTCGCATCACTTGCAATGGACGGAACCTCGTCTAGGAACGTCCCCGGAAACGATGATTTGTCGGTAACTCCATGATGGGTGCATTCAAATACCTCGTGTGTGTGTGTGTGTGTGTTGCAGTTCATCCATCGTCGTGCAACATGTGTATCACCCTCGCCGTTATCTGTTTTGAGTGGGTGTACGTGTCTCATTGTTGTCTTGCATGTTTGATTCGTATTTCCTGGAACCCGGGAGTGCATACAATCGTAAATATTCAGCAAAGTCTATCTGGACAAGTATCACATATTGATTCCGCGTCATATCAGATGCAATGCCAACACCTTTTACTTGAAAGGAAACAAAAACGTGTTAATATATCTCAGGTAATTCCTACTGCACGAATTCAGTGTTTTACGTGAGTATATTTATAATAATTTAAATAAAGACCCGCTGTTGGTTTTTTTTTTACACCACGTCTTACTACCCCTCAGGATGCAAGCACGCATATTATTTACGCTGCTGTAGTAATGAGTAGGAAGGTGGTGATTAGAAGAAATAATCGAGATGTATTTCATGTATTACGATAGCTTTTTCATATTATAAAGAGGCATACATTTATTCATATTATATTTTTTATTTTATTTTTTTATTTAGCACCACTTCTTACTACCCATTCGTGTTGTACGCAATTATTATATTAAGTGTTTTAGTTGATCAAAGAGCTGAATGTATCTATCCACACCAAGAGTAACGGTGACATGGTTGTTTCCCTCCTCTCCCTCCATTCAAATTTGGGTACACTTCCTCTAAATTATATATCAGTCATGCCAAGATCACTAGCATAAATATGAGGATAACCTTGTCAGGTATAATAAGACGTGGAGGCCTCCTCCCCTCCCCAATAGTTTACCTAATACAATAAAATGATGGGGAGATCAGGGTTCGATTTCGGTTAGGTGTACTGTGGGTGGCTTTCCCTAAATGGTTTTCAACTCTTCCTCCACGCAAATATAGCTACACTTATTCTAAATTAAATCTTTCTCGTTCCTAGCTCATTAAAGTAATTAGTAGACTTACATACAGTAGTTGTATAACCCGAACGGTTAGTAAGGCGAGGTGCTAATAGAATTTATTCCAATTACGAACATTTCTTTCATTGAGTGTATTTAAGTATAATTTTGGAAGGAAGGAATTTTTATAAAATATAAAACATATATTTCTGTGATCAACATTGATAATATTTTATTATATTATTAGTGTTATTTTATAGCTATTGATATTATCTATCAAAAACGATAGATGAATATCACATGACCTTACTTTAAAGTAGATCTAATTTTTTTTTCTATCTATCAGATAAAGGCCCGTTCTATAAAAATTGTATAACACACTCCCTTTCAGGTATCTAAAACGCGAGCATAGGCTAAGTGATTGAATTATCAACTAGTTGGGGTCAATAGCATTAAAACGACATAATTAAAGCTGCGTCGTCGATGGGTAAAACTATGATTTCACTTATGTCTAGAAACACAATCAAAGTTATTTCATTCCAGGCGAAAGGACCGATCGAATGAGACGTAGTAACTGTTTCGTCGACAAGTTTTACGATTTCAAATCAATTATCGTCTTGTTTATGGTTTGCCTTAGTTGTTTCGTCACCTTTATTTCATCCTTATCTATACCATTACAATTTTTTTTTAACATGAGCGCATTCTCCATGGTGTAGCCCACTTAATTATACAGGCTAAAACTACACTGTCATTTACAGTATGTGGAGGAATAATTGGAAAAGAACTTGAGGAAATAGTTTTCATTGTTGACAAGGTTACAATCACCCAAATCACAGTTGAACACCATCTGTTAGGTCAAACCTGCTTGTGGAGTACGATTATTTTCTCAATTATTATTGATAACGTTCAATCATCGTTCAAAATAATTCTCTCTCGCAGGAATTCTTGACATTCTAAAAAGTATTTTTGACTTAATAATAGATTACCTTCGCATCGTTCAGGTGTATTGAGATTTGTTTTGTCCCACTATCCATGAAAACGTGGTTACATTTCATCCAAATTCAACTTTTCTCGTCTTTAACCCTTTAGCATAATTAGTACATATGTGTATAGCCCAAACCGATAATAAGACGTGATGATAAAACAAAATCTCTCTTATATTGACTTCTAAACCTCACAATTGTGAGTACGTAAAATATGTTTTATTACAAATAAGAATATAACAAATATCACAAAGGATTGTGTCAAAAATATGTACACTCATGAAGTGTGTGTGTATATATATTATCTTGGATCAATTTGACTTTTAATTTGAATCAGAATTGAATCTTTTAAATGCTAAAATTAGGAACGTCAAATCGAATCCGAATTTTATTTAGATTTGTATTTGAAGTTTTGAAACTCTGTAATAAGTATACATATATATATTTTTTACAAAGCTTCAAAATTTCAAATACAAATCTAAATAAAATTCGGATTCGATTTGACGTTTCTAATTTTAATAGACCTATTTAAAAGATTTAATTCTGATTCAAATTAAAAGTCAAATTGATCTAAGATATATATATATATATACATACACAAACGTTGACTTACAACTTAACATATATATACATATACATTTATACACGTACACAAAGGTTGGCTTACAACGTTTCTCTAGCCAAAGGTTCATTTGTAGCCGTCATTAAACAACCTGTAAACAACGTCGTAATTTACCGACCGGACAGTCTTATTTTCAAAGAAAGGCCCTTTTCTGACAGCTAGAAAAATTACAAGACTAATTTCACGTATTCATACGTAAAGTAACGTGATAGTCAGCTGTACCTTTTAATGGATACTATAAATACCTATAGAATATCGCTAATCACAATGTAGAAGTTTATCTATCAATGTTGACAGCAAAAAAGAGCATGTTTATATTTTCTAAGAAAAATCTTATTATGAAAATTGAGCTGTAGCACCTAGTTTTGTAGAGTGTCCCCGGTGTAACGACTATGTCGCATGGTACTGGTATTTCAACATCCAGTTATCTGTGTCTAAGTCGTTTCTTCGTTTCCGCAGACAGTGATCGGACAGTAACCACCGTGTAGGAGGACACATATTGGTCAGGTCCTAGCCCCCTCTATCCGTGATATACCGCCCTGTAAAATTGAAACCTACGAGGGGCAGGGCCCCGAAACTGTCGACCTTTAGTTCGTGAAGTCTTGGCACCTTCTCCAACAGATATATTGGTCAACCATTCGGGGCTGATGGTTATCTTCCCTCAAGATATGTCTACTGATGCCCACGTTTTACTGAATCATTTATTTTTTAAATTTTAATTCTTTATCAAATAGTAGCCTTTACTTTCCTGAACATGTTTGCAAATATTACTTTTTACATAAATGTGTCAAACTTTTAAAAGTAAAGGTGGGATACTGGAAGACGTGAGTTAAGATCAGTATTTTGTATAGTTTTTATAGCAAAAAAAATACGTTTCTGACCAAAATAAATTAAATGTTACTTCAGTAGGAACATTTAATTTGATATTTTACACTTATCAGTTGTTTAATATTTGTCATGAAGATTGCGGAATTTGACTATCACTTAAGTTTCTCATAAAATGTTACGGAGCCCTTGATAAGTTTTAAGTTTTAAAAATTTGTTGAGATTACTCTGTGTGCGTAGAACGACCACGCACTGGAAGTGTACAGGTCGAATTTATGTACCTATTTTGGGGTACATCAGAAACACACCATTGTTTCTAGTCTCTGATATGGCACAACCGATTGTGGGTCCGTTCACGAACTACATATATGTATTTGAATTTGATCCGTATTGTGTTTAAGTCCTAACCAACTTAACCTAACCTTGAAGTTTTATTATGATTATTGTAAAGAGTAAAGGGGGTTGTTTACAATACATGTTTGACATACTGCCACGCTATGCAGTTGTGTTTTTCACTGCGCTATTGGTTCATATCTTTGAGTGCTTTTGATATGAGGTTTCTACCTCTTATGCGTTTTCGATGTTCTCCAGTGCAGTGTAGGCACTGAAGCAATTATTAATTTTGGCCAAGATGTTTTTATTTTTAAAAAAAGCCGCAGAAATACTTACCTTAGCTGAAGTCCTCTTACAGCCTACCTTAAGCGAGTGAGAGTACACCTCACAGCAAAATATCTATTACGAATTGTTTATCTGTTAAATGTTTAGGGGTATTTTATCAGCAATTTGAACTTTTTTTACTGATGAGTTTCGCTGACACTAAGCCACTCCAACACTTAAAACTATGTAACTTAAGCGACCCGATTCGGTGGCGGAATGGTCTAGTCAATAGATTAAACTGCCGATGACGAGAAGATTTGCGTTCAAATTACGATCAAGTCTACTGAGGGTGTTTTTTACTAAATGGTTCCCCCTCTCCTTCCAAGCAAATGCATGTATATTACCTCTAAAGCACTTCCTGTCTCATTTCTACCTCATTAGAATGATTATTATATATATGGATAACCTGAACTTGTAATAAGATCTGGTAATTAAATATATTTAAATATATATCAGGTACCAGCAAACTAATAAATGAAGCTAACTAATGATAAATTTAACTAATTAATTTATCATTAATCAGTTAATGTTTCAGTTTCATACTTAATGTTTTACTTGAAAATGAAATGGGATATAAATTTAATCCGTAAAAATTAGTAATCGAAACAATATTTACTTCAGTATGTAGGAATAAGTTGGCAATCAGAAATTCTAGTTCCAATAACTCTCTTCCGAAAATCAACCACTCTTTTCCAGCTAACCATGAAAAGTATAAATTTGGTCAAATATGTTTTTTTTTATGATCGGCCATCATTCCATCAATGTAACAACCACAAGGTGAGCGAGGGCTGCTAAATATAGTGGCAAAAAAAACAACACGACAAATGGGAATAAACTCATTATGTACTAATGGTTAACTCTGTTCTTTTGTGTGACATCCACTTCTCTAGGGATTTCTATTTTGCGATTGAAAAAGTTGCTTGTGAGGGTTCAAATCTAATTATTATTGTAGGGCCTTCCTGGAATAAAATAGGACGTTAGTGGTAAATAATCATTTCGTTAAAGTATTGATTTCAACAGCGTGAATGTTTTGACCCAAATACCAAATAAATATAGTACTGCTTTCATAGGAAGAGACATTTAGAAAATATAGAAGCCTTTTTCGAGCGGAAATTGATGTAATGTTACTATATTATTCATGCTATTTTATAATATATTAATAATATTTATTAAAATCGAGAGCTTCAGATAACATGACTTCACGTAATAATAGAAGGCAGTAGAACTAGTAGCTTTTTCTAGCCATCAGATAAGGCCATTCCTATAAAAAAAAATTTGACTGTATATCCTAGCTGGAGCTGTCAGATAAATGAATTGTGTGCATAACTCTCAGTCTAGATTCATTCATGCATCCCTGGAAGTGTTTTTTTATTATCAAATTTTATCTCTTGTATATATATAAAGCTAAGAGATAAAATTTAAATTAAATCTAAACTTTCTAATATACATAGCGCTAAGAGATAAATTTAAATTAAATTTAAATTTTCTAATACCTATAGCGTTAAGAGATAAAATTAATAATTTAATTTAATATTTAGCACCGCATCTTAATAACCGTTCGGGTTATACGCTTTAAGTAGGCCTACTAATTACTCTAATGAATTGGGAATTGGGAAGGTTGAATTAGAGGAAGTGAACCCGCATTTGCGTGGAGGGAAAGTGGAAAGCCATTTAGGAAAAAAACTCAGTTCACCCGACTGAGATTCCAACTTCGATCTCTTCGTCCTCAGCAGTCGAGCTAAACACGGCAAGCGCGTTAGCCAACTACGCCACCAAGGCGGATGATAAAATAAATAAAAAGACACAGGGATGTATGAATGAATCTAGAATGAGAGCTATGCACACAATTCATTCATCCGACAACCCCAGCTAAGATATATATACTTATGCTGGTGCTGTTAATTAATATTAATCATTTCAATCTTAATTCTCTGAGATTAAAGAAAGCAACGCTGTACAATTAAGTACATATGAAATGTGAAACATAGGGGATGAATAAGTGTAATTACGAATATCAAAGCGTATAACCCAAACGGGTAGTAATACGTGGTGCAAAGTATTAGTATTAATGAAATTCAACCGTATATGAGTAATATTCGAATAGATTGAAACATGACAACCGCACACGGGAATCGAACTTGTGACCTTTGTCTCAGTACACCAATGTTCCACCACTGAACTATCCATCACAGACTCTGCCTTAAAATATGAGTGAATAATGACCCTGAGTACGGGACCATCTCTGGATAGCTCAGTGGTTAGAGAGCATTGATAGGCCTACATTAATCCTTTAAGTTAAATATTTATAAGTTGCTAACGCCATAGGACTACTACAGCCCGATTTTGATAGGAAGGAACATTTTTGACAGTTATAAAAGTTACTAAGACAAATGCCATAAATGTATACGTAAATTAAAGGGGTCTACAAATATTTCTTTAAAAGATGTCATTACTCATTTCATATGAAATAAAACTAATAAAATAGTAAAATATTACCAATGTTGACCGTTTGAATAATATGTTTATATTTTCTAAACGTTCTTTCCTGTCAGAATCCTACTATGGGTGACCTAGTGGTCTAAGGGTAAGGTGTTAGACTTCTGTGCTGGGGGTCCGGGGTTCAATCCTTGGTTCCGGCATGGATTGATCTGATTGTCAAACCCTCCCTTCACCTCTGACAAGACGTTTATTAATTACAAATTGTGAATTTGTGGAATGCCAGGTTAGGAATGCCGTGGTTCGGATCCCACGTTAAACTGTAGGTCCTCCATTTCCTCTCACAATCACCCTAGCATTACACATTAGCGTAAGTGCGTATAACCCGAACGGGTAGTAAGATGCGGTACTAATAATAATAATAATAATAATACTATAGCATCATAAGATACGAATGTCATTATGGTTGTTGACTGAGTAAAATGAAAAAAATAACACCTTTTAAAAAATATAATACTATACACACTACCCTGTAAAAACGAACATTGGTGGTTTCAGTAACAATTGAATGTCGCACTTACCGATTAGAGTCAGGTACATTTAAGAAGGTGAATCACCCTAATAAGACATACAGGCTAATTTTAGAACAAAATATTTAATTAAACTTATGTGTAAAGTGGAAAACCATTTTTGGAAAAACCAGTGTTAGTACACCCGACTGATATTCAAACCTCGATCTCCCCATCATCGGCAATCTAGTCTTCTGTGAGAATAACACCTTAGACAATGCGGCCGCCGAAGTTGGTATAAAAGTGTTGTGTGTATTAAATTTAGTGTGGTTTCTACTATTTTATAAAATTGTTCTTGAGTTTATGACAAGATATTTTCTACCTGTCTTACTCCACGTCAAGGTCATAAGCAATTAATTACACTATTGAGATATGAATGAGGATGATAGAATTGAGAGGGAATGTATCCGCATTTGCGTGAGGGAGAGTGGTAAGAAAAAAAACACCCTCGGTACACTTAGCTAAAGTTCCATCCACCTATTCGACATCTATTGGTAAATATAGCAACTACGAGATCCCTTACAGCCCTCACTCTCCCCCTCCCCCTCCTCCCATGTTGTTGGAAAATAGCTCTAGGTGTAAATCGCACACTTGGACGCTGCCTACCTGTGACGTCACGGCAAATCAAGATAGGTTTTCTTATGATAATGAATTAGCGTTTTATTCAGTGAGTCTTAAAGATATAACGTTAAAATAAAAACTATACTGTCTTAAATAATTCTAAAAAATAGTTCCATACTGTCACGAAATTGGTCTTTTTTATCTTGAAATAATATTTTAACGTGTATTTTTTTATAAATCCTCTACAACTTAGGCTAATTAGCGTGATCACGAAAATGGCCTGTAAGAGTCGTCCTGCCAGGATGTAGATTAAAAAACAGTCCGGGTAGCATATGTCTATCTAGAATAGAAAACAAGAAAAATATAATTTTAAAAAGCAAGTCAATGTTTTCAAGGCGTGAATAGTATAGTAAGTGTGTAAATTTGTCAGAGGAATAGGGGAAGTATTATCAGCAGATAAACAAGAAACCTTGCAGGGTGAGCTGCTCATTTTATTCCCTCTATTTATATTTCGTACATTGGTTTATAAATGTTATGGTGTTTAGCCTACTTAGGATGCGTCAAGTTAAGATGCAGCCCGCTTTGCAAAATAGCTTTTAAATTTCCAAGTATGCAACGTCGTTAAATAATAATTACGTATATTCTAACCGAACGTACTTCTTAGAGGTTTAAAGTTGAGCACAACGTCCTTGAACACATCCTGTCTTACTGACTGTTTTGAGTATGTGTGTGTTTTTTGTGAGGTGGACTTCTCTTCCTAGGACACACGTGGGTATCAGAAATTACTTTAATGAGTAATTTGTGTGTAAATTGTAGACGACTCTTAAAATAATGCCTTTCTTTCCCCCCTCACTGGCGTATGTTTTCTACGAGGTTCTAAGAGGTTATGTAGTAAAAATGTCAACGTTTTCCAAGCGGTTAAGTTATCCAACTACGTATTTCCCCGCTTAAATATTTAAATGGTACGTTGCACCGGACAGACTGACTTTCTCTCGCTTTTATCTTAAAATAAACATTTACGAAAAACTCCCAGGATTTGTGAAAGGAAATAATACATTGTTGTAGAAATATTACACCAAAGAATAATGAAATAATATACACTCCTACCTACTTACTCTATGGAATTATGAACTTGGAACACTGTTACAGAAAAATTGAGAAAAGAGAAACATCTTTTTTCCACCAAAGAGAATAAGAATCAAATTCATTTTCAAAGGCCTGAATAATTTAGCTAAGAAATTATTGGTTTTATACAAAAATATTTCAATTAAATAATTTTTATCTTTACTAGTAATACAACTTTACAATGATAAGTTATTTCCTATCTCAAATAATTGCCAAGAAATTATGAAAATTGGAAAGTTTCCTACATCTTAAGTACCCTAAAAATCACTTTTATGATAAAATGAAAGTGTCCATCTTGTTAATATTGATAAACAGTGTTTGGATATAAAATTTAATCAAAATCGTTAGAACGAATTTTGAGAAAATCGTTTTTTTCCATATTTCGCCATTCAGTAAACTACCTTTAAATTCAGGGTTAAATATCTGATTCCAAAAACCCGACAGGGACTTTATGAAGATCCCAGATACCAAGTTTTAGCCCAATCAATAAAATAGTTTCGGCTTTAGCCCGAAGTACAGACAGATAGATGGCATTGTGAAAACCACTTTTCATTTGTTTCGGGAGGGTTATAAAACGCCAACAATGATCAAAATCTCGAGTTTGATTTTTTTTGACGATCATAATTCTTTCTTTCCGAGGTATCGAGAGAAAGTAGAAAGTGCGATGCTACATCATGACATTGTAACCAGAATCATAACCCGGGTTCATTACCTGAAATTTTACGGTAAGGAAATATTTCACGTTAATATATCGTATTAAATTTTCTTTATAATCAATCACTTACTAATGAAAGATTTCCATGAGAACATTTTATACTATTTTAATTAAACTAGCAGTTCCTTTTCTATTATATTTGATCAAACCTACGATTGATTTATTACTCTTATAAAACGTCTTAACCTTTATCTATTTCCCTTATCTATGAAATGAATTTCATTCGCTTTCTCTTATCAAACGAGTTAACTCTGTTCTTCTTAACAAACAAATCATTATAACTCTATTTTATGTATCAAAAACAATTTTTCGCCCCTATTTTGAACATCAAATAAATTATTCTTTCTCCATTTCGCTTATCATATAAATAATTTTTTTACTATTTTGACTATCAAATAATTTGTTCTCGCTCTCTTTCGACTATCAAATTAATCATGCTTGCTCTATTCAGCTTGTCGAATGAACGATTCTTGTTCTATTTCTCTTACTATATAATTTATTATTATCCTATTACTCCTATCAAACAAGCGATTTATGCTTTATTTTATTTATAAATTATTAGTAATCGTTGCTATATTTCTATAGGTCCATATTATATTCAAGAATTTTCTCTCACTTAGAACAATTAGCTCGACTAGTATATTAAATGCTGACCAGCTAAAGAAGGGAATTAACACATCAGAGTCAACCATCGCAGATGTAGAAAGCTCTTGTAATGAAGACATCAACCGTTAGGTTCACTGTCATTCTCCAACCCACCCATTATCCGAAGTTGATTTAGAAGGTTCAAGAAGGAATGCCCATACCACTATTAGTAATTTCGAGACATGCTCTTGTTTGACGACGTAATTGGGAGGGAAGCCGCCGAAACATGCCGAAGGTCGTTCTTACCTGACATATGAAAAGAAAATACCACGGTGCAAGGATAGCTCCCCCTTTATTAGTTTTTGACAAGGTCAAAGGTCACCGAGCACACGCGACTACTTCCAAATCGAGATAAAAGGAGGAAGGTAATTTTTTTCTCGTATTAGATTTATGTGCTGGAAAATATCACATACTTTATTTTAATGGTAAATTTTAAAACGGGGGATTTTATTAAGTATCTAAAACTAATTTAAATGCACAATATAGGTATTCGCCTGGGAAATTTATTTCAAAAATAACAATGGGGAAATAAACCCACTTCGGTGGCCGAAATGGGCTAAGGCGTTACTCTCGCAATGGACTGGATTGCCGATGATAAAGAGATCTGGGGTTGAATCCCAGTCGAGGGTATTGAAGTTTGTTTCTTAAATGATTGTCCCCTCTCTCTATCTCTTTCCGTGCAAATGCGGTTACACTTCATATAAGGGTATATATAGCCTTCCTCATTCTTAATCCATTAACGTCATTAGTAGACTATAATTGTATGCGTATAACCTAAGCGGGTAGTTAGACGCGACGCTAAAAAACAAACAAAAAAAGGAGAATCAATCATCTTCATGTTCAAACACACCAATCCGATAATAATATAATTCCTATATCTAGGGCCCTATCAGAGCACGCCAGTCAAACACACCAGCACTCTTATTATAAGTACCACTGATTAGTTAAAAGGTGTTCGCAATCAAGGTTATAAGCTCCAAATAGCTTGTATTCCATTATACAGGTTTTGGGACGACACGTCAGTCGTCTGGCTTATCGAATAAGGTTATCAAGTCCAATACCCCAACCGTATGAGATAAT
>CABFOV010007380.1:11850-28777 GCA_902141375.1 Timema poppense | reverse complement strand
AATTCCTAATCCATTAGCGTAATTAGTACTTAAAAGCGTATAACCCGAATGGGTAGTAAGACGCGGTGCTAAATATTATTATATACTCATTATTATGTTACTTTCCCAACCTACTGGTAGCTCAACCTGACCTTTCATGTGTACTAAATTAAATGTTTAATTATTATAGATAAAATAAACCACTAGAATTTAAAAAAAAAAACATTTCTTAAATAATTATTCACACAAGATCACAGGGTATTGTGCATAGAATCACGGGAAATCTACACATTAGCGTCAATATTTGCATTCTGAAAGTGATTTGGGCAAATTGTTATTGAGTTTTGTTTGGATGTAATAGGTATTTATTGTATTAAAAGTTTTCAAAATTTATAAATATCGGTGTCATTTGATTCTATGTACCTACTCTTGTTTAATAAAGTGAATAACATATATCAACATTTTGAACCATAACAATGAAAAATAGCCTAAAATGGGACAGATAAATCATATAATCATCAAAAACTTTTAGCCCGGACTGGAACAACAACTTTTTTTTAAAATTTCCAATATATTTTTTTTATATTAGTAGGCCATCATTGTTTTTATTCTCTTCAAACAAAATTGCTGATGTTCATCTTTAGATGATGGTGTCTGATAGCACTCAGCCTGGTTCAGTTAGCTACGAAGAGGCTACCATCACCGAGATACACAATGTGCTGTGTAGTTTCGTAAGTCTCAATCCTGAAGCATGGGCACCAATTATCTCCACTTGGTCATTGGAGCTGCTAGGTAATTTCTTTTTAACTATGCAAGCTTTCACTCTAAATAATGACCCTTATAAAGTAATCTGAACACATTCTTTCTACCATGTATGAGACACAAACCTACTCGTATGCTTATTATAAAATATGCTAATTCATGACTAACACCAGCACACTTATCTGGGTGATGCTAAAATAGAAATTGTTGGTATGACACACACACACACACACACTTATTCTTTTGCCAGCCAAAATGGCTTCCTCAGACTACTAGGAGAGACTTAAGATGTCACCTGTAGCAAATGAGAGATAGTTCTAGTATTTAAATGTGTGTTTATGTACTATTAGTGTAGGCGTACTATCCCAACACTTTTGATCCCAGCATTTTCAGTATAAGTTTAAAGGTTTCTACAAAATAAAAATTGCTCTAATAATTATGTTAACAGTCTGCTCTGTTCAAGATTAAAGTTATGAACTTTTTACAATAACCAATCCCCCATGAACATCTTTTAGAGTTCAATTTAAATGCTGTTGCAGGTGCTAAAAACTAATTTTTACTTAAATGCCATTAATGGAGCTAGGATGGTTCTGGATCAGAAGGTTGTGCCAAATTATGCAATGTTGAGAGATCTTTTGTTTTGAAGGAGAACTTTCCAGCCGATACACGGGGATGGCTCGAGCCCCTATGGCTGCAGGACTTAACGAATCCCTTCAACTGTGGATGTCGTGTCGAGCGACTCGCACCCTTATCGACATCACAACACAGTGTTTCTCTTGCTTGATGCACTCGGACACAGACTCTTGTATAAATGCTTTGCTAGGTGGGTCTTGGTTGCTTTTCTCTCCTAATGTGGACACATTTCTAACTTGTAAACTTAATTAACTTACCAACATACAGCACTTAAGAGACTATTTGCTCAGTATCAAGAGGATTTTTGTTTTCTCATTATTAAAGTTTTTTTACTGATAAATAGGCCCAGGTCTGTGATATGAGAAAGCTACAGTCCAATTTTCATAGGAATAGCCTTTTAGAAAATACAACATAATTTATGTGACTAACATTCACAAAATGCTCTCTTAAAACCTCAACACCAGGCACAGGAGTTGAGTAAATAACAGACTTTAAATGTTCCCAGATGTAAAAACCCATTTGGTTCAAATCTGGTGATCAAGCATGCCATTCAATGGATCTCCACGACCAAGCTATCTTTGTGAAAAACCTTTAATAATGCTAAAACTAAGTGTTTCTAGATTCATGTTTATGTGAACTTTTGTTCATGTTTGGATGGATACACACGTCTATAATATTTGACACCAATTAAGTACAATCTGTCTGTATGGAATTATGTTTGTATTGTAAATTTAAAAGTACATATTAAGTAGAATATTCTTTACACTTAAAACATGTAGGTATTTTCATTTTTTTTTAAAAATAACTATTCAATGTATTGCGGGTTTTCGGTAGTTCCTGATGGCCGAAGTCTTGAATAAATCAAACTATTTAGACTTGATCTGCTTAAGTTAACTTAGTGAATACACATTTTAATTAATGGAATTTGTGTGTGTTGTTTATTGTAACAGACACAAGTGTGGCACACAGCCCACACTTTGATTGGGTGGTGGCTCATGTGGGGGGCTGTTTCCCTCACACAGTAATAACGAAGGTGTTATCCTGCGGCCTGAAGGACTTCAGCCAACATGCTTCAGCAGAACAAGGGGCCAAGGTAGGCATGTTGCGTGACATATTATGTTCAAGTATTATACACCTTCACACTTTACAGATACATTGTAATGATTAATTTGTGTCACATGTCCAGTCAGAAACTAGAATAGCATTTGTCAAAAATAGGAAGGAAAACATTTTGTATAAATCATCTCCATTGCATCAGGTCAGAGTTGAATTACTGCCACCCAAGTCATGTCAAATCCGCTCTCCTAAACTGAATAATGTCTGAGAATCTGTATGAAATTTTAAATGAATCAGAATATTCCTGGTGCTGTAATAATTTAATTTCTTATTTTTCTAGTCCCCGAAACTGATCTCTGTTGTTGGCATATTGGGTCATTTGGCTGGCAGCCATTTTGTAGACATCCGCACGGCACTCCTGGAGTTGTTCAAGGTATTCAGTTTACGTCATTGGGTAGGGCTGGTTTCGGAGTTAGCAAAGTTGCTAAAGCTTGCATACATTTATTTGTTAAAATATACATATTTTGACATGAGTAAAATGAGTGCAAATTTTAGTAACTATATAATAATATATTATATGAAAGAAGGCATAGGAAATAGTTAAGGTGCTGCTTAAGGGAGTGTGAGTAATTTTACAGTTTTGATAGCATTACATTTTTTGACCAAAATAAATCAAATATTTCTCCAGTAGCAACATAAGAGTTTAGTTTTCTGCACATGTTAATATTAACAGATCTTGAATATATGTCAATGCTGTCCTGGAATTTTGTCAAAACCTTTTCTTTAAAAAAAAAAGTTTGACAAAATTCCAGGACACCCTCAACATATATTCAAGATCTGTTGATATTATTATGTTCAGAAAACTAAACTCTTATGTTGCTACTGGAGAAATATTTGATTTATTTTGGCTAAAAAAAATGTAATGCTATCAAAACTGTAAAATTAATCGTGCTCCCTTCTGTTGCACCTTAAAGGAATAGCTACAAAATGGCTTTTCCAATAAAAAGACTTCAAACTTTACATGGCTCCTTTCTTTTACCTTCTAAATATTACAAGAACAATAATTCCCTTCAAGTGATACACTCTCGTAATGTCATATTTAGGTTAGTTAGAATAAAGCACTATATTAAATCATGAATTAAATTAGTAGGGATACCCAGTGCACCTACTTTATTGATACTGGAATATTCATTGTGTAGATAAAACACTAAAAAATGGGGAACACATTTTTTATAGTGTTTTTATCATAATTTATATGTTTTATTTATCTCTATAAGGAAAACTTCTTTTCGCTATATGAGGTAATTGTATTATATTTAGAAGAAGGTACAGGAAAGGTGGATAGAAACAGATAGAAAAGAACAAATGCAATATGGCCTTTACAATGAAAAGAAGAACTCAGTTCACACTTTACATTGCTGCCATTGGACAAAGAGGTAATGGTTGCCTCTTAAAAGAAAATCGATCGTCACTGCCCGATCCCTCGACCTAGGTTTCATTCAATCGAAACATGTAAATAATACATTAGACACTTTTGTTTTTACATTGGGAAAGGTGTAATTGAAGTCCTTATTATTTGTCAGTGGAGCATGGAACCAGGGGATGTGGAAGAAGCAGACCAACGCAAGGCAACTGTACCATTCCTTTTCCAGCTAGCCTCTGTCTCTTCAACTTTACTACGAGCTCTCACTACAGGAGTGCTGCAAACATGTAGGTCATTACGTTATTACATCAACAGACATTCTGAGGTAAAAAACAAACCAACCTCGAAACCAGACTTAAGGTGGGATGGAAGAGAAAACAGTTTTATAGCAAAAAAAAAATATTGCCCAGTTTAATTTAGTTTTAATTTTCTACACAGATTAATCTAAACAGTTGTTGAATATTTGTCATGGGCATAGTGAAATTTGATCAGAATTTTTTTTAAATCAAAATAAAATTCCCTGCAATGCCCATGATAAATTTAATATTAAGAACATTTGTGATTATTATATGGAGAAAATTAAACTAAATGTATTTAATGAAGCAATATTTTATTTATTTTAATCAAAAAAATGTATTTTTGTTAAAAAGAAAAGAAAAAAAATATACTGATCTTCCGTCTCAGTTGTACACTTTTTTGTTAGGCTTTTCCCATCTCCCTCTTGATATTTGTTAACTTCGATTTTTATTAAAATTATTTTTTTGACTTTGACAATTACGAAGCTTTGCCAATAAAAAATAATAGCATTAAATATATACATATTATGTATGTATAAAAATATGCAAAGTATTTTTTTTAAACATATAATTTAAAAAAATTAATCAAATGTTGATTTAGCTCCGATAATGTTTCATTTATTTGATTCGACATGATTCAAATTGAGAAAAAAGGATTTCACACCTTCCTAATTCTTATTAAAAATCAAGTCATAACTACTTGAACTTAACGAGGGCCATTGGTATTTTATAAGTATGAATAATATGTTCCATGTGTATGTTACAGTGGATGTAACCATGTTGGCCCAGCTCGGTACACAGGCCCCAGGCTGGTGTGAATATTTTGGCAGTGCCCAAGCCCTTGAGGGGTTAGTAGTCCACCTTGCTCTCGGTTGCGAAGAGGGTGGGACTAGGATCCTAAAGCTGCTCCTTAATGCCGCCACTCTCGAGGAGGGTGTAACACAGAACGTTTGCACCACCGCCAGGAGAATATTAGGTTTGTCTTCTAGTCTTCATAATATTTATGAGTTAAGTGAGCTAGACTTCGACTCGATCGATCATAGTTTACTTCTCATATGGGTGCACTGAAGGCTGTTTTTTTTCAATACTTTCTCCTACTCTCTCTAGGCAAATACGAGTTTAATTCCTTAAACTCTACTCTGCTTCCTTATATTAGATAGTACAGCCACATTAGCATGGAAACAGGGAACGATGAGAAAACCTTTAATAAAAAGTTGACATACAGGTCAAATACAGTGAAACTATAAGGAAGGCCAAAGTTCATACACATTTACAGGCCACAATCCAAGAGAAAATTTCGGCAATTGGAATTGATTATTATTATCAGTTAAAACTACAATTATTATTTAAATATATATAATTTAATGATTGTGGTAATATTTCTATGATCACCAATTATTTTGTTTTATTCCATGCATAGTTAATTCACCCCACTTCCTTTTTTCCCCAGAATACTTTTAACTATACAAAAAAAGAAATTGGCCGAGTGTAAGCTTCTAATTATACTAGAGTCCATCAGATCCCCTTTATTGTAGCCTCATTACTTCCCTTTGTCCAGAATTGACCACACGCCACTTTAAATATATCAGAGGGTAATCAGTTTATAATATTGTTTTTATCATAAACATATTCTTAAAGGGTAATGTTGAGGTGGATGAATTGAATGTTGGCAGAGCTGTTGTTGCAAGAAGTGGATCAACAGTTGCGATGTACTTTGTCTGCTAACATCGCTCTTCTCGGGTGTATCCAGCAAGAGGTGTCGGTTATTCAACCCCTTCTTATGGAAAAGGACAATCTTCAAGTCTTGACTGCAGTTAGGCTCATAGGTAAAAAAAAAGTTTTTTAAGTCAACTAGTCATATCAGCAGGTAGGTGGCCGACTCAGTTTTGTAAAATGCCTTCATCTTCATCTCTCCTCTAACTCACATACTTGCTGCTACCAGCTCCTCTCATATTCTTAGTCTTCCTTGGGGTATTTTTCTTACATACTTAAGCTGCATCATTCTCCTTCCTCATTAGGTGTTTAACCCAGGTTTCCTCTATCTATCTTTATGTATACCTAATAGTTCTGGGACAACTTCATTCCTAATTCTGTTTACAGGTAGGATACTTTTCAAAAACTTAATTCCCTTGGCCTCCACCTTCTTGGTCTTGTGTACATCCAATATCTAGGTACACAGTACTCACTATATGACACCTCTCTACTGCTATTATAAACATTTAACTCTTTCTATTACAAGTGTTTTTAGGGGTTTCAAGTTCCAAGACTAAACTTAGTAATAATGATAGGTTTTTCAACTCTTTGTTTCTTGAAGGGTATTCAAGATTATAAGATTAAAATAAATAGTCATGATGTGTAAAAAATTTTCTGATTCTCTCTTTTTTTTATTTCGGGTCATAAATGCTTTAGAGCCCAACAAACTTAACAAAAGAATGAAAAGATGTGAACGTTTAGTTACTATTTCTTTTTTCTATAGCAACGCAAGCTTGCTAACAGAATCCAAAGTGAAGAAAAAGTTCATACCAACATAAAAAGTTACCTTCTTAGATTAATTTCAAAGATACAGATTAGAGTTCAAGTGAGAGGAGAAGACTGGTGGAAAGATGGAGGTATTTGACTAAACCGATCCGGTCACAGGCTGGAAACATTTGATGATGATGATGATGATTATTAAATTTTAGTTCAAGACTTGAAATTGTAAATTTATTTTTTTACCTCTCAAATTTACTCTTTTGTTGATTCGCTAATTTGTAATTTATATCTTTATTATTGCAGCATTGATTGGCAATGAAAGCCCAGCAGTGCTTATTGGGTCTGCAGCCCAACTCCTCCAGAAAGCTTCTTCTGAGGATCACCTGGTCGCATTAGTGAGACTTATAGCAGCGGGACCCATAGTCAACCAGGTACATATTTATATACCAAAGATTATACTAACTTAATAAAGTGTAGGAAAGATAATTATGAACATTTTTAAGAGAGCTAGCGTTAGCAGTACACAAGCGTACAATTTGAACAGGTAGTAAGACATGGTGTTAAACAAAATAAAATCATTTTTGTGTAGGTTCAGAACATATACATGGTCCATGTTTTGGAGCAAGCTATCAGAGAAACCAGTGGTCCTGGTTCATCTCCCGAAAACTTATGGAAAAATGTGGTTATTCTACTCAGGTTAAGTACCAATTTAAATTTTGATTAATAGCTTTATGAAATTTTCTACTGATAAACAAATGTTTTAACAATCGAGAGGGTGTTGAAATAGCAAAAGACAATATTAGGAGTTTTTATCCTATTCCATCCTACCTTGACATAAAGAGTTGATTATTTTCTGCTTTACAAATAAAAGTTTTTTTACTATCCGAGGTTTTCAATCAAGGTTAAAGGGCCATCTAATCGAACTCTGTGAAATTATTTGAACTTTGGATTCCTGATGCCATAAAGTAAGTTAGGATAACAAAAATACACAAAAAAAGGACAAAATTGTATTACTATGATTATTTGATTTACTAAAAGGTTCTCTTTGTGGTTTAAGAACTAATAGACGTTACAAACAATATATTCTAACTTAACTAAAATTTTACAATTTGGATTCAACCCATCTCTAGCGAAAAGGAAAATGATAAAGAATAATAGGGTATTTAGATAAAGTTAACTATTTAGAAATAGATTTGTATCACAAATTGATATGTGGTTAACGCTGAGTGGTCAATACTTTCACCATTAGAATGGCCTTGGATTAAATACAAACCAGGATAGCCCAGGGTTAGAACATCATGGTGTGGCTTGGTTCGATCCGCTTGCCCAGGTTGTCATTTTTTACTTGGAAATATGAGATTCAATTCCATCTAGTTACACCAATTAATGTCCTTATGGGTGTGTTCAGGTGGGAGCGTGCAGGCGCCGGTAAGGTTTTACGCGGCAAACCTGTTTCCCGCGCCGTACTGGCTAACCTTGATGAGGTGACTAACCTGCTGGGTACAGTGTCTGGCACCTGTGCCCACTCGGTAGCCACTGCTGTCGACCTGGCTTTGAATGGCGCTGTGCCATTCCCCAGCACGCAACTGTTGCTGATGCTCTCCAAGGCTGTTGTCAGATACTTCTTCCTCTGCTTACAAGATTCAGGTAACAGGTGGAATGGCTGCACCATCCTTTTATTTTAGATGTATGCTAAATACTAGGTGTGTGAAGCATTGAAAACTCTTGACTTTGCTGCAAATAATTGTCAATTTTAAGCAGGGAATCAAACCAAAATACTTGTTAAAAATATATTTTTATGTTGCTTACTTTACATTGTTCCACAGTTTATAAGATAAGGCCAGTGTATAGTCCATCAAGGTAACACCGCTATCTTTCACGATAAACAAACATCACAAAAATTTGTGAAAGTAATGCAGTTTTCTTACTTTTGGTGGATTTATGATGGTTTTTTTTTTAAATATAAGACATCCAAACTTCTATTCAGCAGCTTTGGGCATATTTAAGATACTCGATTTCTACACGAATATAAAAATGGACTTTGCACACCACTATTAATTTTTGGTTAAGTGTAAGAAAAGGAGGTAGCCTTAACGTCACCATTCAGTCTATTATAATATAATAATAATAAAAATATTTCAACATCATCACTGAACATATCTTGAAGTCTCATTTTGAAAGATAAATGTCCTGTTAATAGTTAGTTGTATAAAAACAAAACAAAATTTCACTCATGAATGGGCATACATTTATTTTGGATAATCTAGAGAACTACTGTTTTTTGAATTAGTTATAAAATATATATTAAGTTGCTTGGAATGTTTAGATGTGACTATCCGCCTGCGTGGGGCACGGTTATGTTGCCGGCTACTGGGCCGTCTCTCTGTCCATTCTTCTCCAACGAGGGCCCTTGCTCTCCGAGAGATACTGGAGAAGTCACTTTTCCACTCTTACTCCCATTTGTTTGGCGCTAAGATAACTAAGTCGCCAGTGACAAAGACAAACCAAGATACGAGCTTACTGCACGATAACCAAAGACAGGTGATATTAGCCTCGTCCTGTTAAATAAATATTATAGAGTCTCTTCAAATCATTAAGGTTAGCCAATATTGGGGTGGGGGGCATATTTTACTAGCCATTTTATACATTTAGTCAAATCATATTTTCTTGGGCATTCATATTGAATATTCCTTTTTGGTGGCTACATGGTCTAAGACGTAACTCTCGAAATAGACTGGACTGTCAATGACAGGGAGATTGGGTTTCTATCTCAGTTGGGTGTACTAAGGGTGGTTTTCCGTAAATGGGTTTTCACTCTCCCTCCACACAAATGTGGGTGCACTTCCTCTAGATTCAAACTCTGAATGGGAAGATGATATGATAAATGTTCAAACATAAATATTTTCAAAACACAGTTGTCCGAATAATGTTGGCAATGAACTTGGCCGTATAGTTGTGTTTGGAGGGGGTAGCTATTACTTGTGAAGCACATATTTGTAAATATAATTTATATTTAGCATAATGCAAGAGTTAAGTTATTTAAGACCATTCTTTGCGTGTAAATTTTTTGGTTTCCAATTGAAAAGCACTTGTTGGATTTAGTCGTGTACATTCATTACAAGTTTTTCATCTCCAATCTAACATATATATTTAGTAACCTATTGTCACTGTTAACTTTTTGAAGCATTTAAATGTATAATTGTTATTTCTATGATGATTAGACAGTTTATTTAATGTTTTTGCCAGGGTTCTAGCACAATGTTGGCCCAGCGGCATTCATCGGTCTTCCATGCTGGAGTTATTGGCGATGGTCCAAGAGTTCACAATCAAAGTGATGCCTTGTCATCGGATATAGTGGCTCACAATTCACATCAGCTGATCAATTTGCTGAAGGCAGTTTGCACTAACAACATAGGTAAGGATCCGTGAGTACTTGAATTTCAAGTCAAGCTTTAAATAGATACGCATTAAATTTACAAGTATTTGTCATAGGACTTTATTCATTAATGGTATGGATATATAGATTTGGTATATAAGTTGTGTTTATGATGAATTACAAGTTGTCTGCACAACTTAAATGTAGATACAAGAAAGTATCTATATCACATATTATTGATTAGAACCAAATCCTCTACAGTTTTCTTGTATAAACTTAGAACCATTGTCTTAATGTTTATCTAAAAAAACATCATCCTAGGAGAGATTGGATATTTTATTTGACATTAACCCAAATAAGAGTGACACTTTTTGCCCATCAAGAGACTTTTGCACAAAAAATGAATCGGCAGTTTCAAAATTCACTGTACACAAATGTAAATTTTAGGACCTAAATTTATTTGGTGTGTGAGTCTCCCTTCTATGTCTGCCGTTTGATGTTTTTTTAAAATATAAATCGCATGAAGAAAATCTAGCCATTAACTTCCTATTATACATTTTTCTAGGTGGTGTGTCCTTGGATGCAATGACTATGGTGTCACTGCTGTTGGTTGAACTAATTTCACCCGATGTAATGTACAATGGTTTGCCTTGGCCAGAAGAAGAGTTCTGCAAGGCAAGATTTAAGTTTTATTTAAAAGTAGTCTACCCTTGAATTTGTTTTAGTGAAATATTTGTAATTTACATAGGTGTAACAAATTGAAGTTTATATTTAACTAGTGTGTCCATTTCAAACCAAACTTAACCAGATTAAATCTAGTACTTACATGGTATGCCCAATTCTTGTGTATGTTAACAGGTGACTATTGAAAGAGATCTCCATGTAAGACGTCGCTTTGATGATCTACCACTGGTGTGGGAACTGATGTCTTTGATTGCCACCAATCGCCCCACCTTGTGCTACTGTTCTGTGCTCCTTAGGGCAGTCACAGCAACCCTCCTGGCCCAATGGGGTTCTTCTGGTCATCATTGGCAGCAAAGTACACATAGAGCTAAGCTACTCTATACCACTGAGAAACTGCTACAGCTGCTATCACTTGGCCAACTTCTTCCCCCACCTTTATCTTCGCTCGGGGATGTGGTGGGCAAACTAAGCCCTCATGAGGTGGTACAGTTGCTGAGAGATTGTGTGTGGAACTATTTGAGGGACCATGTCCCTTCTCCAGCGCTGTTTGGTAGAGATGATTTGGGGGTCGTGTGGAGGGACCCCAGCCAGGCATGGCCTGGGCCACAGTACATTGAAACATTCAGACTGATATTGCAGACCAACATTGAGCAACTGGGAGCCTTATACTCGCAACTTTTCCTTGCGCCAACATGAACCCTAAAATACACGACAAATTATTCAGAGACTTGGAGTTAATACAAATAAAGAGCTGGGTTGAATATGACTGGCTACTTGCAAAGTAGTAGGCTGCTTAAAGATATGTTAAACAAGTAGCGTCAAAAGCAAATTCTTGAGAGAAAAGGGTCCCTATAAACACATGTATGAGAATATCAAATCTGCTGGTAATCAATTTCTGACCAAAGAGTGTATATAAACAGTTCTCTTTAAATTACCCTTTTCTATGTTTAATAAGATAAGTTAAAAGCAATGAATGACTATTTTAACAGTTCTTTAATCACTTCGGGCCAGTATCATAGACTTAGCATGACCCTAGTGCATCCTGATACTAAATATAGGACACATTCATGTGCGAAAATAGCCCATTCCATTCAAATTAAGGCATGTCATGTCTTTAGTGTTGGGCTGAACTCGTGTGCTAAGTATGAATATGAAACTGGCACTATGTCCACAAGTTTAAATTGTTAGCATTATCTATTCTTACTAACTTTTCTTGTCCTTAACACATTTAAAGAATCATCAGTTCCACAAGCTCACCTAAAGTAAAGTCAATCATTTATATCTTGCCTGCTCTCACACCATCCTATTGCAATTTAAATCGGATAGTGTTTAGCTTTGAAAACCATAACACTTTTATATTTTACTGAAACAGTAGCAAAAAATTAATTTCTTATAAATAAGACTGAATTTGTATAAAATTAAATCACATTCTCTTACCTGTAAATACAACTGCTGCTGCCTATTATAAAGTCCAGTCCAATAGGTAGGGCCGGTGTTTTCAATAACAAGCTTGGACTGCAAGAGGTTGCCACAAAGACTGGTCTCAAGCACTTAAATAATATCATCCAAAACATAAGTTGATTTATTTTATTTTTAAAACGTAATCTTTTGTTTACCCTTAGAAATAGCAAACTCACCTTTCATGGTCAATACAACCATATTGTTACCTCTAAAGATTAAGATGGGGATCTAGGGGACACAAGAAAATGTCAGTCCCCCCCCCAATAAATCAAATATTGCTCCAGTAGAAATAAGTTTAATTTTCTTAACACAGTGACCTCAACAGTCGTTTAGTATCCTTCAAGAGTGTCTTGGAATTTAATGACAAATTTTTCTCTTCACTTAAGTTTGTCATTTAGTGCTGCTATGTTCATGACAGATATTCAACTACTGTTGGTATCACCAGGTGAAGAAAATTAAACTATGTTTACATTCAAGCAATATTTCATTTATCTTGGGAAACAAAGGTTTTGCTATAAAAATTACTGACCTTATCTTACTCATTTCATCCTCATTTAAGACTACTACTACTACCACCACCACCTTTAAGGGTCAACAGAAGGTTCATGTTAGACTTTAGATCTTAACTCTTATTCATTCTATGATGATAATTTTTACTTTAAGACAACACCAACAATTTTTTTTAACAAGTTAGACATACAGCCTTATAAATAAATTAGCTAATGTAGACTTATATTGACATTTTTGTTTGTAGGCCAATATATGTGACTTGTACCAAACTACCTACCATAAGCTTCAAAAGACCAGAATTGAAAATTCATGTATTAAAAAAAATCTACAATAAACAGATTAATCTAGAACTAATTGAACAGAATAGACTAGCAAATTAAACATGCATTATAATGCTAAAACTTTTGTTTTTCAGTCATTTATATACAAATATTTAAAAAACTTGACATTTCAAACTTTATTTTTCCAAAAAACAAATAACATGTTACCATCCTTTCCAGTGACATTTTATTTTTCCCACATGAGATGCATGTGTTGGAAACAAAACTCTTTTAAATATTTTAACATTTGGCTTTGCTATCAGGATTATGGGCAAATTCTTGGCATTTAAGATTTATGTGATTTTACTGGTTACATGTTGGTTCCTTTTTCTTTATGTGGAATGTTAACATTAGGTTCCAAATCTCCCCAAAATGTTCATTTTCACAGCTAAGCCAATACATTGTCTGATTTTCTTGGCAACCGGAGTTGTAGATTAATTACACAGACGTTTAGACACCATTTCATACAAAAACTACTATAACGAAACTAGAAATATATCAAATATAAACACACACTTCAACTCAACAGCTGTTTACCATAGATCAATTTAACACCAGTCTTCTCTCTCCTCCAGACTTATCTGCACTCTCTTCATCCACTTGTTCCATGGTCTCCTCACATGACCATAACACCTTATTTACTATTTCTATTTTGTTTTGTTATATTTATTCTTACAAGATTTGGATTTGACCCAACTTTAGTTAAAATAATTTATCAAAACCCAATGTAATATGGGAAATGGCAGTTCAAATGGACCACAAAGTCTAGAAAACCACCCAACCTGAATATTTGTAGGCTAGGCCTGATTTCAACCTGTTGCAAAACTAGCACCACCTATTTACAGTTCGAGTTTCCATCTTTCACAACCAGGTTGGCATCACCAGAGCTAACTTCATGTTTACTACTACTACTTCCTGATGAAGATACAATGATAGTCCCGAAGAAATAATAAAGTAACTGTGTGATGAGGGTTTTTACTTTTATTTGAGCTTTATTTTTCTACAATTCAAATATATTTATTTAATTACATATTATATTTTGTTTCCTGCACTTTATTTAACACATATAATGATGTTTAGCACCGCGTCTTACTACTCGTTCGGGCTATACGCTTAATACATATAGATGTCCATTTGTAATAAAATTGGGGTATACTACTAAACAGCTTCTAATAGTCTCTCTACAAATAAACAGCACACACACTTATACTATGTTTCAATTGTTTGGGTTAGGGTTACACCCAGTACACATACTTTCACACAACAAAAATAGAATAACCCAATTGTTTTTTTGTTGTTGTTAATTTTAATAATAAATGTTTATTTTAAAGACTTGATTTTTTGATAGTTAAAGGGAGTGCAGAAAAGTGTGTAGAAGAGAGAAGACTGGATAGAGGTGGAGGGGAGAGAGGATACTTTGAAGAGGTTTATGTCCCAAACAGACCTGACCAGTGGCTAGAAACTTATTATGATGATTTGTTCAAGATGTGGCCAGTCCCGTTCAACTGCTATATTTTATTTGAAATCAAACACAAGCCGATGGCCCCCAACCATTTCTATTTATAGAAGTAAATCAGGCCATCAACAAATATTAAATACAAAGCACAATATTGATGACCTAGAATGAAAAATTCATATCTCCTAGAGAAGTTTACAGGGCTTACGCACTTAATATAGAACTCAAATAGATAATCATCACCATAAATTGTTTCCAGCCTGGGGCTGTTAGTCAACCCAGCATTTTACTTTGTTTTCTCGAGTATGGGGTTGTTTTGGTCACCAGCTTACTAAGCCTGTCGTGGGCTACACCACATTAGTGTGGCTGCCGCTTTAGGTCCTCAGGTAGACCTTCCCTAACTGAGACTACGACTTAGCATATAATCACCAACCCTCTCACTCCCAGCCAAATGGCCAGAGCTTGTTGGTTTTGTCCCTGACTTGGTTTCTGCTGGGGTTCAACCCAACCTCCGCCAGTCAGGTTACTCAGATCCCAGGATACACTACTTGGGGTTGGGATCAGGATTGAGTAGGAGAGACTAAGCGGCACCCACTAGGTAGGCTCCGTGTATTGTCAAAAATATACCAGCTTTTATTTACTGGCGCTAGATGGCAGCAGCAATTTTATTTTCCCACATAAATCCTATGCGACATGTGAGATACAAGCTTTTACACATTCAAAATCTCAATATCAACCAAATTTGGAAAGACAAGGTTTTTATTCTAGGCCATTGATATGCAGATCTTAAAATGAGATGAAAAAATTACACTTTGTTACTACACACAAAGTTTAAGCCTGTACAAATCTTCAAAATTTTAAATCCAAATATGAATCTACCTAAGAGTTGTATTCAATTCAAAATTCTGAATATAAATATTTGAGATTCCTGAATGAGATTCTATGGTATTTAATTATAAATATTAATATGAAAGCCTAACTTTTAAATAATTTAACTTTTCATAGAAAAGAGAATAGCTTCATTATTTACTTTAAACAAACTTGTATTTTTAGTATCCATTCACTATTTAAACATAGCTTTGATAACTATAAATACATTTAACAAGGATTTAATCCATTAAACCTTCGCTTTAAAATGTTTGGATTCCGATTTAATATCGAAAATCTTAAGATTTGGACTGGCTTAACAAAGTTCCTAAAATTTTACTTACATGAGCAATACTTCCCCTTTATCAAATTAAATAAAACTGTCTAATAAATCAGTTTCCAATGGGGTTGTCATGGCGCTGCTCAACACGAGAGTTTGAATCACAAACACTGGCCAGTTGTAGGCAGAGATGTAAAATCAATTCCTTAATCTACTGCTTATGTATATAAAAAAAAATTACTGGGTGAAAATAAATTTTAGGCACCCAACTTTATAAGTCCCAAGTGATTTATTGACAAAAGTAACAGAATAATAAAGGGCCTGAATCTATTTAAACTTTGTAATAGAAAAGTCACCAAAAATTATAATCACTATATATACTGTGATTACGAGGGGAATAAAGTGGAAAGCTTCAAGTACTTGAGAAGTGTAGTGGAGGAAAAAATGAGAGGAAGGCAAGTTAAGGCCTTTTACAAAAGCATCAGAAGTTTGGTCTGGAGTAGAGATGTGCCGCAGAAGTGCAAAGGAGTGATGTATAGAGCATACTATGTCTCAATATCGCAGGATGCATCAGAAACCTGGGGGATGAAGGAAAGAGATGAGAGCAGGATACAGGATAGGAGTAACTAGGATGGACAGGGTGAGAAATGAAAGAGGAACCTATGGAGGATAGAATGGGATAAAGAAGACAAGATGGAGGTGGCGGGCAAGAGGCCAAGAGGAAGACCCAGGGACAGGTGGATAAAGGGAGTGAGGAGTGTGGAGAAGAGAGGTGTGAATTGGGCCGAGGTGGAGGACAGAAATAAATGAGAGACTTATGTTCGAGATGATCCTGCCAGTGACAGGAAGCTGGATGATGATATATACCATAGTAAATCCAATGAGTGACAAGCACATTCATTTTACAAATTTTTTGGGTGAAAACAAGCCTAGTTTTATAAATTTAGATGCCAGCTATTTAAAAAAAATTGATAACATTTTAATTAGTCTTGATTGTCACAAAAAATATTTATTCATTAAAATTGTGTATTTATGTGATTGCACACAAGCACACTAGAATATTATCTTTTACTAAATGAACCTTAAATTGATAAAGCTATTACCTGTGTTTTCAGACAATGAATTTTCTTTATATCAGGGCAGATGTAAGAACAATAAGGTTCAAAAAAAATCTTCAGTACCATTTCAAAATATTTATCTATTATTTGGCACCGCATCTTACTACTATACATTTAAGTACTAATTACGTTCATGGGTTAGGAATTGGCAAGATGGAATCTAGGAGTTGACCCACATTTGCGTGGAGTTCCCTCGAGCAAGATATGAAACTCGATCCCCCCCCCCCCCCCCCC
>CABFOV010007380.1:0-11774 GCA_902141375.1 Timema poppense | reverse complement strand
CCCCCCCCTGGCAGTCTAGCTCACACGAAACTAGCGTGTTAACTGACTACGCCACTGAGGCAGGTAATTTCAAAATAAATATCTGTGCTTTTTCAAAGTGCCTATAAATAATAAACTACAATATTAATGTATTAAATAGAGGTGTACCGATTCAATAAAACCGATTATTTATTAATAACTATTGGGAAATATGCTTTAGAGAATGATAACAGTTAATGTAATTAATACAAAAATATATGTTATGCATAACGAGCGAAAGTTGGAACTAAAGTTAATTTTATCAATGATATGAACTTATATTCCTTTATCTGATAATGTAATCTTTGCATAGCCCGCAACCCAGATGCAGTATGTATATGTGGGTTTTTTTTGCGATTTTTATCACTAAACTGCTACCTAGAAAATTTTGAAATTTTACTTTTAAAAACACAATTGATTGACATAATAATCGCAGATTACGATTAATTGCCGTTGCACTAAAAATCGTCCAAAATGATAAATCGGTATCCGCATCGGTACACCCCTAGTATTTAATAAAGCATTATTTATCAAAAATAACAATGGCGATTCAACTACAGATAGAATTTAGATAATTCACAACTTTAGGTAATATTTTTGCTATCTAATTTTAGGAAGAAATTGTTAAGATTTTATTTTGGTGGTCAACAATGATATCATGTATTGAAAGTGACAGATGCAGATCACATGACTTACGTGAAAGTAGGTCTTTTAGATTTGATATCATTTTCAGTTAAGATTCTTTCTATGAAAATTGGATTGTAAATTAAACTGCCCTATGAAGTTACGACAAGCCTAGCAAGCCAGCGGTGGAAAAATATATGGCTTTAATAAACTGACCCAAACCACAGGTTGGAAACAGTAATGGATGTAAAAGTAATTAACTGCCATGTTGGTAAAATTAGGAGAAATAACAAGAGACTTACCTGAGCGATGTTGTAGTACTTGGTTGAATTTAAAAAATGAGACCGGTAATATCGCTACTTATTAACATTTTATATAAACCATATCCACCCCAATATCTCTCCAGTAAGAATGTTCCTTCTACCATGATTCACCCTAGTACTCTACTCCAAATACCCTTACTAAAGAGTGGACCATTATATTAGACGAAGCGTTGAACACAAAAATAAACAATCACATGTTGACTTAAGAATTATATATAAATACAAAATCAATTTTATTTTTAGTAATTGACAACATTAGCCATATGAATTTCCAAATATAACAAAATAAGTTAGTGTATTTTTTTAAATTCTGATCTGTTGAACCCAAAGCTAATGGCTAAGGGTGTCTAAAGTCCAATTTTTCAATATGTAACAAAGCCAAATCAATTTAAATGAGATATTCACATATTTAAAAAAAGTTTAATGTTGGATATAAATGTTTTACTTTCTATAGATAGCACTGTAAATTTAGGTAGTAAATAAAATTTATATGATTGTTTCAAACAATTAATACATTAATATCAAAATGATTAACTTATTACAAAATGTAATTTAATTATTTTGGATTTTTTTTATGCTAACACTAATTTGTGATGGGAATAACAGCAACATTAAAAAAAATATTAATGTGTTTTAAATTTGACTATTTATTGGCAAACCTTTGTAATGGGTGAATCCGGAATTTTACTTTTGAATCGAAGTGAATGAATATTCAAAGCAAATTAAAAGTGTTTGAAGCTTCACACACCTCTACTAATGGCTAAACAATGGCAACGGATGAGAAATGTGTGTAAAGGTGGTCGGTTTAGTCATCAGTTGCTCCGGTATTAATAAAGGCAAATTTCTACTCCTAATGTTAAAGACATTCCCTTTCCCCACAGTACATTTCAATTGGATATTGATGTATGGAAGGGATTCATATTCAGAGGAACAATGTTGAGACACAAACTCAAAATTTAATAAGAATATACTAGTTACATTAAAAAATAATATAAATTTGCTGAGTAGCCTGTTATGTAAACACAAGTTTTAAACACCGTCCACTACTGTCAATAACATACAACACATATTATATTTATTTTCCCACAAACACAGAGCTATGTCTGTCTTCTGCTCGGGTAAAACTGTTTTGGTAAAAAGTCCTCGAGTCCTGTGTGTAAAGTAGTCTACATTTCCCCTTCAAGCAGGATTGTGCCAACTATTGTCACATGAAGTGATTGTGTCGTCAGGGTTGAAGTTCTCGTACCTCGTGTGTTCGTTTGTCACGTCTCAGTTAAGAGGAGAGTAACTGTGGAGAAAATACACCATGTAAGCCAATGATCACACGTTTTGTGACATCACACATATTTATTCATAGGTGGAAATAAACTTTTGTCTACGGATACAGCAGTCACTAGATACATCTTTCAACTAAATTTAATTTAGCTAAAAAATTACATCTGGACACAGGAACCTTTTGTTCAGCTCATGAATGCTCTTTCCACCCCTGATCTATCCACAAATCACTGTGTGTTAGAGGTCATTCATCGGCTCTTAGAGCTATCATCAAATCTCTCGCCTCTGGTAGCCTGGGGATTGGCTTTTTTTTTTTTACCACCTGGCATACACTACTTGATTGTACAGCCTTAGCGTACAACCGACAGCCGACTCACCAAAGAAGAATGATTCAATAATAATCGCTTTCTAAGAGCAGATAAATTCACAAATCTATCACAGGCCTTGTTTTAAATTATGGGTGATGAATGATCCTGAGCACAGGATAATTCATGTGTCCATGTGTCATTTTTCAACAATATTTAATTAATTTAATTGAAACACATATTTATAGTTGCACCAATGTGATAGGTTAGTCTACTTGTCTAGATAAAATATGTATTAGTACCATTATATTATTTGAATCAACTAAATCCCATATTTGGCTGAGAGAATTTTTTAGTCTCTGGGATTTTAATCCCAGATGTGAAAATGTCAAGTTAACGTATAGGGTCAAAGTGTTTTAGGATGCAACATAATCAAGAGATCTTACAAATGTGTTATGAGACTGCAACAATATAACCAATCATGTTTTATTATTCGAGTATTATATAGGCCTGTTTAGGAGCCCAAACTTCAGAAAATAGTTAAGGAAAATTGATGTTTTCAAAACTCGGGCAGGAAAAGTTATTTCCCACAATTTTTTGAGAAAAAAATAACACAGAAAGGTTACAATTCGAGACTGTCTATCAATATGACATTTGAATCTTATGATCAACAACAATATTGTTAATTTACCATGTTAAATTTATTGTTCAGAACCCTAAACTGTATTTTTTCCAAACCCTATTTGAAATCAAACTGCCCCGAGAGTTTAATTTCATAATACTTTTTTTTTATTGAAATGCACAAGAAATTTAAGTCTAGACTAATATGAAATACTATCCTTAAATTACATCAAACTTGTCACTCGATTTTTGAGATAAAAACGAAAATTTTGATAATTCAATTTTTCTAAGTCGAGTTTGAAACAGTAATAAAACTCCACTTTTGGAGTACTTGCCCACCCCCTAGTATTAATATAATAGATACAATAAGTGTGATCCAGTGAACACTTTGGTTAGCCTCTAAACACAGCCGCGGCTTCCCAAACCAATGAAACTAATCTCTTACTCAATCAAAGAGTTCAGACTTTCACCAATGCCATGGATAGTAATTCTGCAGCAGATCAAATAATATGTAAAATTTGCAATGCTGTTAAGTGTTCCAAGTAGGAACTTAATGCTCGGGTGATATGGGACAAAAATAGCTTACACATTTATATTTATTTAAGAAATACATAGGGTAGGGATTTGCGAAGTCCACTTTTTTAATTCGAAGTGAAGTTAAATCAAATATAAGAAATATTCTCCAAGTCGAATCGAAATTTGAATATTTTCTTTAATGATTGAAAAAATATTATCTTGTGGTTAGGTGTATAATTTAATGCACTAAGATTACTTGGAAAATATTTTATTGCACCAATGTTTGCAATAGTTCAGGTTAATCTGACAACTCAAGCTATTATCTCAACTTACGATTAAATTAATTCAGTTATTTCCCATATGAATATTAATTTGTAATGTATAAAATCGCTCGGAATGGCAGTAAGTGAACATAAATCGAGTATTTTAGCTGTATAAGCTTCAAAGCTGGAATTTTCTTCAAAGTGAAGTCGAATCTGATGTTAGTTATAAGGCCAAGTCGAAGTTTTGAAGCTTCGCACATTGGGTAAAAAGTGTACTTACCTATTGGTCATCCATCCTAATACGCTTCCTGCGGTCATCGTGACGTGGATCAGCTGCCATTACCTTTAAACGGTTGCCGCAAATCTCTGCACCATGTAGTGACTGAAAGGATATATATTAATTGATTTACTTCACAAAATCATTGTTTGTTTGTATGTATAATAACACTAACACTGGATTACTCCATTTTGAATTTAAAGAAAAATTGTTAGAAACACATTGTTTTTCTTTAAATTCAAAATGGAGTAATCCAGTGTGTGTTATTTGTACTCTCTCCTTTCTTCTTTGTTTGATAAATGCAACAATGCCGAAATATTACTCTATTTGCGTTAAAATGTGTGTGTGACTATTTCTATAATAGAAGACAAAAGAAAAGAAGATGTCACCTTTGTGCAATGGATTCTTCCCACGTTTTTCCTCTTTCCCTAGGTAGACTTTCTTCATCAAATTTACTCTTAGTAGTTTATTTTTCCTTTTTCTTTAGTCTTATAAATTAATTTTATTATAAAATTAACAATAAATGGAGTATTTTATGGTTCAATGTTTTTATTGGCGAAGCTTCGCACGCCCCATCATCATTATTATAATGTAATTGTCTCCTTAAATACAAACCCCAATGGCAGTCTCGGCAGATTCCTTGTTGGCATACTTAGCATAGCCACAGTTCTTTCCGTTCAGCATGTAGACATCAATCAAGTTGCCAAACCGGCCGAACACGTCTCTTAGCGCATACATTGGCGGTGGACCAGGATGGCACACTATGAAAAGCCTGAAATGAGCAAAATATTTGTTTTGTTTATTTGAATTATTGCCTAATGGCTTGGAAATGTAAATTAAGACTGTATAATGTAGAGTCAGTGATAATGAAGGAAGCCAACCTGAAAGGAATTGTTATGTTAGCACTAGATACGAATAAACACCCTTCTTTCTTCATTTCTAAGAAGTACCAGAATAAATTAAGAGAGAAGTGTGTTTGTTTCTATCTGCGCCTAAATTATCCTTTCAGATTGGCTTCCTTCATTATCACTTACTTTACGTTATAGTACAATGTTTCTACAGTCTTGCAATACATATTGTTTTTTGAGATATTTAGCATGAATTTTCTGGACATGTTATATCAACATATAAGAATTTTCAACAAGCAAGGGCATATTAGCTGTTAAGAGCAGAAACAAGATTAGTTTATTCCAAATCTACCGAGGTCGACACGAACAAAATAATGTACAGACTTGTAAGAAGCATGAAGTATGGTTGTGCGAAGTCCACTCTTTCAATTCGAAGCAAAGCCAAATTAAATAATGTGAAATATTACCAAAGTCGAATCGAGATAAGAATATTTAAAAATATGTTTAATGTTGGATACAAATATTATACTTCGCAAAACTGTAAATGTTATTTTATATAGTTTACAAAATACTATAGTTCAAACATCCTTAAAATATTCAATCTTAAAAATTAAAAACATTACTATCACAAAACCTAATTTGATTTTCTTAGATTATTTTCTAGGCAAACACTAATTTGTGAAATAAAAGCAGAAAAAAAACAAAATGTAAATATATGTTTAAACTTAAAATATATTTTTTGGCAAATCTTCATAAATGTCGAATCCAGAAGCTGAATCAAACAAATATTAGAAGTGAAATCGCAGTTTTAGACTTTGTCGCACACCACTAAAAATAGTTTTTTTTTTAAATTTTCCAGTTCCCACAGGAAATTGTTATTTCCCAAAGTCAAACTGTCACTATACATAAGTGTAAGCTTTGTACCAATCAGTTTTTTTTTTCCAAAAGTATTTTATTTCTTAAAAATGTAGGTTTGTGTTTAGTTTTACCATTTAAAATGTGTATCTATTAAAGAAATTCAAGCTCAATTCATATCAAAATAAGCAAACAAGTCATGTGTTTATAAATTAGTTTCATACCTTTCTTCAGCATTTGCTTCCATTGGCGCCAATGGCTGTGGAGGTGGCAGTTTGATGGAACAATAGCTCGGATCAAATCCATCACGTTGTTGAGCATTACCTCCACTTCCACCTGTTAAAAGTGATCCACCTGCTAATAAAATGAATATCTAAAATTAGCACTTTCATTTAAAAATATTTTTCTTTTCTTTTAAGTTAGAAAAAAAGCTTTCTAAATTACAACGTATTCTTAAAGAACAAGCTCTTTTTGCTGTTTTTGAAGAAGGCACAGAAAAGATTGATACAAATATATAAAAAGGAACAATATAAACACAGGTTTTGATCTATATTTCCTGTACTTTTTTCCAAATATAACTAGATTTCAATTGTAATAATGTGATCATGGGGATTTGTTGTCAATTATTTGGACTAAGATGATTTATTCATTTGATTCCACTATCACAATCAGCCATAAAGCTTAAGGAGTATTATCAAGAAAAGTGTTGCACAAAGTTTATTAAAAGGGGTGAACTGACCAATGTTGGGAGTTAGCCCCGCTGCCTGAATGAGTGAGGTGGCCTGTGCGATGGTCTCTGCAAGTGTTGCCAAGTCTGTCTGCAAGCCCCCAGGTCTGCCAGTATTTGATTGAGGTCCCATATTTGTCTGCATATTTGTCTGCATACGAGGGGGTGATGGTGCGATGTATCCATCATTTCTCATGGGAGTCATCATGTTACGAACACCTCTGTAATATGAAAAACAAAAAACATCAGCAAACCAGTTGTACCTAATTCATTATATTTAATGAAATAAATGTGTTAAACATTTTTCAAGACTTAAACACACACAAAAAAGAGCTAAAAATAAAATATACATATCTAATTATCATGAAAACATTATGTAAACACTGTAAATTAAGTAATGACCTTGTGTACTTACAGAGCCATGCCAGAATCATTAAGTGAGCCTTGATCAGTTTTCACAATGAGTCGTTGGCCAGGAGGGTACTCAAACCCGTGCAGTTTCTCCCTGGCATAACCAGCGGCGCCTGGACTATTGTAGACAGCCACCGCTTGACCCTTCCCCTTAAAAGTAACATACATATTAAGAGTTTTGTCTCAGTCACGGCATGTACCTTAAGGGTGCAGGGGAAAGAAAAGGTCAGTGTTTGTGCAGTTTTATTTAAAAACCTTTTCTGGGCCCAAAAATAAATCAAATAATCTTAAGTCTTAAAAATATGCATTTCCTGATATATTATATCAATCATTTTCAGATCTGAAGAAATATAGTATATGTTTATGTGGACACACAAAAAAAAAATGTGGTCACGTAACATATTTTTCTTCAGATCTGAGAATTATTTAACATTTAAAATATTTACCATAGGTAAGCTATGTTTAATGTATTTTATTCATAAATTAAATTAGCTAAGAATAAACTGTTTTGAGTTGTTACCCTGGCTTTGGAGTCCAAAGTAAGATAATCCAAGCCTGGCACAAGGTCAAACAATTTCCAGAGCTGATCTTGATTCAAATCAGAAGATGCTATGATACGCAGGGTATTAGCTGACTCTCCTCCAGATGGGTAGTTGTTTTCTGAGTGGCAAAAAAATAATGTTATTTCTCATATTTTTTAAAATATACAGTTAAACTGTTGATACACTAAGGAAGCCAAACTTGACTTTTAGCTTTAAAATTCAAGTAAATGATAGTTATGGGTTTTAAAAAGACTACGGTATTCATAATAAGCTGTTTTTTCACGACAATATTTAGTTATTTTGCCATTTCCCATAAGTCCAGGCAAATTTTAATGCTCTGAACACGACCTTTGTGTTTTAATGAACTTGCACAAATAAAAAGTGGTCATATGGTTAAATTATTTTTAGAAAGCAAGCGAGGTAGCAACTTCTATATTATAATTACAAAAAACAAAATTATGGTAAATTACTTACTTGAATTGAATGGTGAAAATGATTGGTCAAATGACATATTTGACTGTGGTGGTGAAGTGAACCTATTATCCATGAAAGATGTATCCATCCGGTCATATGAAGGTTTGGGTCTTTTGGGTTCAGCAAACACCGCCTTATAGAGCCGATCACAGTTTTCAAATGCTTTTGCAGCATGAGAAACCCTTTTGAAAAAAAAGTATAATAAGTGTTTTGTTTTAGCGACCATGTTATAATACTTGTATAAACTATTGGCATTTAAGTGCACTAATGGGGTAGAAATGAGGAGGGTAGAATTTATATGAGTTCTATCTGTACCATATTTATTTTTTCCCCTTTGAACGTCTCTAAAACGGGGTGCGCTTTAGAATCAATGGCTTCCTAGAATCACAGTTTTTTTTCGACCAATGCTCTCAATGGCTCTGAAGACGTTATACTAAGGGAAAGTGAAGATAAAGATGGCTCAGAAGAATCCGACCGGAGATGAGAATAACAACTACTGTTAAAAAAATATACTCAAGTTGTTAGTAAATTTAATTCTATAGTAAAAATATTTCTTATAAATAAAAGTATTTTAGCTTTTAATTTTTATTTATTTTCTTGGCATTAAAGCTTTTTTCTGTTGGTGGTACTAAAAAATTAAGGCGCATCTTACAATAGAAGAAATCTGGTATTTGCATGTGGAAAAAGATTAACGCAAAATCATCCTCAATAAATTCTGCCAGGATTCAAACCTTTATCTCCAGTACATACGGACCAAACGGGTTTTATGATCGGCTCATGTAACTATTAATTGTATTTCTTCTGTTATTGTTGATTAATCTTATTATAAACATATCATTAAATATATTTTCAATGTTGTTTTAGAGAAGTGGTAAGTGCGTTTTCCTTCCAACACATGAATTTAATCAATCCAAAAAATGTATAAACGGGTCAATATTCACATGAAGTCTCTGACAAGGATATGAACATGGGGTTTCAACATAATAATGTTTTAATCATAAAAAAACCTTAATCTCTAAAATGTTAAATTATAAGACTTTAAGATATAAAGAATAAAACCAAATTAAATAGAAAGAGTTTATAAAGGATGGATAGATGAGAATATGAGTTAAAAGTCAACTTCTCAGTATTCATAACTTAACATTTATTTGGTAAAAATTGACAAAATATGTTTAAGTAGATATATTTAGAAATCTAAACAATTATTGAATATTTATCATGGAAATTGTGGAATTAGACTAGGACTTTTTCGAGTCATTTAAAGCAATTCTCATTTAATGCCCCTAAGATCGTGATGAATATTTAAAAACTGTTGATATCAACATTTGTAGAAGATCAAACTTTATGTTTCTACTGGAGCGATAGTTGATTTAATTCAACCTTAAGCTATGTGTTAAAAAACTGTGAAAACCATGACCTTAATTCGCACCTTAGCATCCCAGCTTAAAATACAAAACATCTCGCATACCTGTGGTATTTAACGTAGGCAAATCCTTTACTCTCCTTAGTTTCCCGATCTTTCACAACCGACACATAGTCAATGTCTCCAAACTGCTCAAAATGCTCCCTCAGCATCTCATCTGTAAGTGTTTTGGGGACAACACAAAACAGACGTAAAAGACGTTCCTCTTCATTTGGATCACGTTTTGAACCTTCATCACGACTGAAAACATAAAGAGGAATTGAATATAACCAATATGGACTATGACAAAATGTTGCCCGACCATTATCCAGAAGATCAGGAAAACTTGAATGGAAGGTACTTTTACAGGGTGTCCAGCCAAATTATATGTTTTTAATTCCCCGACTTTTCCAGGTTTTCCAGATCCAATTTTCTTTTTTCCTGACTACTGTATATGAATAATAAGAATATTACGAGAATAATTTTTTTAAAATCATGGATTATATAGTGTTTTTTTTTCCAACATACATACACATTCTGAAATTGTGTAACTCAATAAAGGGACTAAACGATTTCCACTTTTGAGGAAATGGACTATTTTAAGTTAAAAATAGATTTCAATAAAATTGTATTGAGCAGTTAAAAGACTGCCTCAAGCAAGTACGATTTAAAATAGTTGTGAGAAAGTTATTCTTAGTTCCTTCTACTTGAAATGTAGGCCTAGTCAAATTTTCGAGCATGTGAATAAACATGACTCATGTTTGGCTAAAGACACAAAAGTGAAAGTGATTCCAGAGGTATTAACTGGAAAAAATTATGATATTTTGACTATTGTGAACCAAAATATGAGATTTTTTATAAACAAAATGTAAAAATTCCCTGACTTTTCCATGACCACGCAAATTCCCTGACAATTCCCCGTTTTCCGGGTTTCCCAGACCGATGGACTCTAGTGACTTTTTATCTTATACCCAAAGGAATGCTGAAGTGTCTTAAATCTGTTTTCCTTTTTTCAGGGGTAACTTATTTATTATTGCTACTTATTTTAGTGCCCATGAGTAATCTATTTTATTTTATTTATAACATCGCGTCTTACCACCTGTTAAGGCTATACACATGATAATTAATCTAACTTAAAGTGATAGGAATGAGGAAGGAAGTATTTTAGAGGTAATCTACCAACATTTTCATGGAAGGAGCGTGATAAACTACTCAGGGAAAACCCCTCAGTACACCCGACTGGGATTCGAGCCCTGATCTTCCCGTCTTTAGCAGGCCAGTCTAACACAAAAATGACACCGTGGAACATTTGGCCATTTATGCGGGTCATATGCCAATTACATTAATTTAAGAATACAGAATAGGTAGGCCTACAGTAGTTTTCAAGGCAGTTATCCCGCATTATTGCAGAGAGAGGCTAAATAAAACACGTGTCTTGTATACTCAGTGCACCCGATCAGGATTTGAAACTTGACCACAAAATTCATAATTTGATAAGTCACTGATATTTGTCTAAGAAAAAAATCTCAAAATTGTTTTTGCGCTTCAACTTGGTCAATAACACTTGATACCAGGACGTAACCAAGTCAATTGAGTGAAAACTCACCTTATGATTCAATCATGGGTGAGTAGTGTCAGCATGAATAATAAGAGCTTTGGTTCTTATCGGCCTTATTCTGAGTTTTATTTATTATTCTTTAGAGCTACCTGCACATTATTTACTAATGGGGTAGGGAATGGGGAAATAGAATCTTGAATAAGAGTACCCACATTTAGTTGGAGGAAGAATTGAAAATAATTTATGAAAATACACCTAAGTACAGGTTTATCTTAAAATGAAAGTTAGCTTGTTTACTTGATTAAAATTGTTATTAAAGAGAGTAGTAATTGAACATAAGTCTCTTCATATTTTAAAGGGAAAAAACTCATATAATTAACTTTGTGTTTTAAAAATAGTTAATGAATGCTGAGCAAACTGTGTGACTTTAAAAGAGAAACCTCCCACTATCGAAATATTTAAAGTAAATTATCTTGTGTGGCCAAAAATGATTATTATTATTTTATTAGTGTCATTTAATAAGATTGATAAAACCTATCAAAAGTAAGTGCCGTTGATAATTAATCAGACTGGATGTATGAATATGTTAAAGGTAGATCTAGTAACTTTTTCTGGATATCAGATAAGGTTATTCCTATGAAAATTAGATTGTAGGGTCATTCCATGTCAATTCAACAAGGTCCTCAACCTCACATTTTTTAATTTTTTAAAAATTTGGCATAGTGAAAGAACCAC
>CABFOV010007379.1:0-28800 GCA_902141375.1 Timema poppense | reverse complement strand
ATAGCTGTTTCTTAAGCTTAAAGCGCCATGTTTGTCAAGTTGACAACCGTGGCGGGAGTCTCTTCTTCGCCAGGTAGACGCCTGCAACTCGTTATGCTAATGGCGGCGACGTGGGTGTGGCGTCGGACCGATGATTGGTGCTGGTCTCAAATCTCCCAATGCGCGAGTCGGCTCTCTTCACGAACTACAGCCTGAAAACGTCGGCGCTCCTTAATTGAGACTTGGGAAAACATGATTATTTTTTTAAAAAAAACTGAGTGGTGAAATCTGAATGAGACCGTGACGTTAGACCTGAGAATAAACTCTGGGGAGTGCCACGTTATCATTGCAGCCATGATGAGTTCGAGAAAACCATGGAAAGCTTATTCGGCTAGTGTCGACTGATGTGTGATCTTATCTTTAGAAAAAAGTGTCAAAACTTTAATAATATATTATTGTAAATATTTTAAAAAAACTTGTTGTGACTGTATTCTCCTAGAAAGAAAATTATTGACAACCGCGAGAATTAGTGTCGAAAGAATAAGCAGATTATTTTATCCTAATATATATTTAGATGCCTTCAGTTCGAAAATGTTAATGTATCGAAAATGTATTTTTTTATAATCTTAGAATATATTTATTATAATAAATATATATTTTGCATTATAATAAAATGTTTTATATTCAATAATAATAATAAAATGTAATCACAAAACGGTAATCTAGGTCCTGATTATGTGTTTAGCTCATTTCCGAGCGAAGTACACAGGAAAGTTTACTCTCTTCAGCGTCTGAATGGTTTAAGGCGTCACTCTCATGTTAGACTGGCCTACTAAAGACTGGGTGATTGGGGCCTCGAATCTCATTCGGGTCTACTTAAAGTGTTTTTTCCTTAAATGGTTTTAAACTCTCCTTCTACGCAGATACAGGTAGATGGCCTTAAAATGCTTCCTTCCTCAGCCCTATCCAATTAGAGTAATTGTCATACATACGTATAAACTTAACAGGTTACGCGGGGATGAAAAAATAACATAAGAAACACAAACTTTTAATCAAGGCTATCAGAGTGTGGGCTTAAAAATTGTAAATTAAAACACACAAATTAAACATATAATTTTTTTTTCTTTCCATAAGGATTCGATACCGGGGTGTAAGTACACATGAGTAAAAGTGTCAAAACAAAAGTCCCAAGTAAAAACGAATTGAAAATATTGATATCAGTGAAGTATCAATAAATTTATCACATCCCTAAGGAAGTGAAATACATAATTGGGCCTAATCCTCTATTCTATTATAGGGGTGCCCTCAAGAACGTAGTATTGCTTGATAAGTTTGTTTGTGAGCTAGTTTATAAATCGTGAATTGTATCGGTCTGAGTTAATAAGGTACGCCTTAAATACTAAAATAGCTTCTTAAAAGGGTCTAGTAGACTTAAATCATATCAATATAATTAATGCACCTATATGTTTCTTGGGCTCAAAAATATTGATTGTAAAATAACTATGAAAATATAAAACGGATATGTCCTGGTGATGAGGAATGTGTGAATGGTCCGAGTTTGGTTGAAATATATCGATTAGTTCAAACGTTTTAAATTAATTTTCAGAAAATTAAAAAAGATACCTGGACGTGAGAATCGAACCCGGGACCTATGGCTTAGTACTCTTTAAATTAATACACACACACACCTCTTTTTTACTTTACAGCTCAACAGATTATTACCCACGAATATTTTAAGAAAAACTCACTAATAATAACTATGTGGTTTTTTAAACATTGCGTCTTATTACCTGTGAAGGTTATCCGCTTATATGATATATACTCTAATATTATAGGAATGAATAAGAAAACATTTTAGAGGTAATCTACCTGCAATTGCATTGAAAGAGAGTGAGAAACCATTCAAGGGAAACTACCCTTAGTAGAACCGATCGGGATTCGAACCCCGATATCCCCATCATCAGAAAGCCAATCTAACACGATAGGGATGCCTTAGACCATTCGGCCACTGAAGCGGGTTAATAGTATGTTGAAAAGTATACATATGTGTTTATTTTTTCATGTAAATATATATTTACAAAGGTGTGTGTATAACATAACCGTCCTGAATTATGATTGTTGAATACACCTGTGGAAATGAGGCTCAGTTTAGGTCGAGGGGTTTATTTTACAGTAGCTGGCCGATAACCTCTGAAAGACCCTGGCTCAAATCTTTTTCGAGACCGCAAGAACGAAATAAGTATTGCAAGTTGTTTTTTTTTACCTGAGGAAGGATTATAAGTTTACCAAGTTTAGTTTAAATGGTTTTAAATAACATTTTATTGGCTATAAAAATATATAAACATGCACACACCTTTAATAGGTATGTGGTTTCACATTTTCAAACTTGCTTTTTGTTATAATTTATAACCTGTTATAGTAGAATACTAGTTTTTATAAGGGTAATTAGTTATGTTTATCTAATGTTGACCTTTAAATATAATTAATTTATATTTATTGTAATGGCACCCCTGGACTCATTTAGTATGAGCCTTGGGAGAAAAGAAACTTTAGATAAAAACATTATTTTAATAAAGGGTAAAGATTCAACCGACTGTGTTTAAATTAATGATATAGCTCACAACCTTTAAAATATTGTATTACAATTATAAATTTATGTCTATTTTCTCTACCTCCTTAATAATTTGACAATTTTTTACATAAATAACTGTGTCTTAAGCTATATTTTGAGCACTATATCTTATAAAAGTGTTTTAAAATGTATAAACATTCTTTTATCGTGTAATATTATCGTTAGAAAACAAATCATGGTAATAATGGGTTTTTTTACGTGTAATTTATTACCTCGTAAATTGAAAGCCCAATATAGTGTGCTTTTAAAGTCAAGACATAAAAAATGCATGGCTTTCTAAAATTACTTTATTTTGTTTGTATACATTTCGTTAAAACATTCGTTGAAACCTACACTAGCACGTCCTAAATGGAAATATTCTCTTTTATTTGCGGATATAGTCAGTATATTGTTACTTCTCCGGCTCGCTCCTGCAATATTATGGAGTATGCTAACAGCACAACGCAAACGTACGCTTGGCTGCCGGCTGGCAGGTGGGTTCTCTATTACATCTTTCAATGAGAAAATAAATGGTAAGGTGGCCCACACACACTTTTTCGCTCTTTAGCCTAAAAATGGAAATATTTACTAACAACTTGCTAGATTTGTGAAATTAAATAATAGATATTGTTTCAGAAACACTCCACAAAAGAGAATAAATGAAATAACAGTTTTTTTTATTGAGGAAAAAGTATCATCTCTGTCCACCAAAGAGCATAACAATTCCTTGCTCAGGCTTCAATTTAAAAAATATATTTGCCAATATTTTGGAAACTATTAGGTTTTGTAAAAATATGTATTTCAACTAAAACTTTTTAATTTTCAATAGTACTATAACTTTTAAATGATAAATTAATTCGAATCTAAAACAGTTGCGGAGATATGATTAAAATTGGAAATTTCCGCCTTTGTAAAGTAGGCTCATAGTCATTATCATTGGAAAATGAGAAATAGTATTTTGTTTGTATTGCTAAACAGTCTCTAGATAAGAAATTAAATCAAAATCATTAAAACCAATTTTTATAAAATGGATATTTTCTTTTCTCACCCTTAAGTAAACTATCTTTAGTTTTAGGGTTGGGTGAATGATTCCAGAAACACCTCTGAGGAACATTATGAAAAACCTAGATACAAAGTTTAGTCCAATCGGCTCTAGACCAAGTAACAGAGAGAGAAAGAGACGCAATTCAAAAAATACTTTTTCGGATTCAGGGGATCATATTAAACGTCATCATCGGTCAAAATGTTGGGTTCGATATTTTCGATCACAATACTTTCTCTCCCGAGGGTGCGAGAAAGTAAAAACATAGCAAAGCCTATTAGTTGGCCCTATACCTTTTTTAAAAAACGTTGTTATATTTTTCTTTAACTTTTAATAGGAAGGGTATTGAGAAAACCAATAAATCGCCTAATGACCTTGACGTTATAGGTGGGAATTATTTTGGTAGTAAAAAGGAAAGTGATAAATATGATAGGAATCAATTCTGATTTTTAATAGTCTAACACCATGGTAACTGAAAACTAATTTTAAAGTTGTCAGGATGATAAAGGTGGCTTAAAGAAAGTGCATCCACATTAGTGTATAAAGGCCATGGAAAAAGTAATAAACCCAATTAGGAGAAACCGCCCTCATTGCATCCAGCTGAAATTCTAACTTTAACCCCACACCCACTTAATCCCGTTACCGGCAATTCAGGCTATTACAACTTGATAATACAAAGAAGGAATTTAGGGTGGGGGGAGAGGGGCAGTGGGTGAAATCAGAGATTTAAATACGTTATTTTCAATATTGATAATTTATTTGGTACGAATAAAGCGTTAAGTACGGTATATTTTTATACGTCATCTTCCTAAACATTTGGTTATTTTAGAGGGAAATAATTTTAAGAAGAAGAAAAAATCCAGGTTAACAATATTATATTTTACTGTACTATTTTAATAGTGTTATTTTATAGGTATTAATAAAATATATCAAAAGTGACAGTTGAAAATAACATAACTTGACGTATGATTATGTGAAAGTAGCTTTTATTCCTGTCAGATAATAGTCAGAGTAAACCTGTAGGGATGTGTTTTAATGTGTTTTTTTGTGGTGAAAACATACTAGTAATATAATAGCAATACCATATATATGTTTGAAACTTATTTAATACCACACATGTACATTTATTTCCAAAATATTACAGGAATTAATTATGAATGATCTGATGAAGAAGTAACCTGAGGCAGACAGGTACTGCTATCATTGGCATCATGTACTTTTCGTTTATCCTGAAAGGTAAAGATCTTGTTCGTACATAAAAAGTTCGACTATGGTGCTGCTTATAATATAGGTAATAGTGTAATCAGTCAAGGTAAGATTGCTACCTTCCATATTAAACAGATTGTACTTAAATCAATCCCATTTACACTAAATTCTACTAATAAAAGAGAGAAAGTAAACTTTTACAGATATTGAAAAAAACTGAGGCTATGTTAGATCTTGGTCTTGACTTTGGGAGCCTCTTCTATTTTTTAACTCTTGACCTCACCGAAATAAATTGTTTTCCAAGTATGGGTTGAACTGTTGAAGAGTGGCCCAATCCAATGCAGTATAGTCGAATCCCCATTGAAAGAACCTTATCTGAAATGTCAAAAAACGACTAAATACACTCTCATTTACAAAACCAGCTTCTACCGCTTTTGACAGGCCTTGTAAATGTCGACAGTATCAAGGCTAATATATAACTGTGGCCAATCTTCTATGTTATGCATTTATTGTTTATGCCTTCTTGAAGGCCCCTTCTTAAGGTGACCCTACTATACTTTAAATTTGTTTCCTCCGTCCATTGCAATTGAGCTCGTATTTCATAATTTTAATGTCATAGAATTATTATAATGGCTTTATTATATTTCGTTGCAGTCCATTGACACTGGCATAATACTCGGTTATTTTATTCATGATGACCTCTTGATGACCCCAAAAGTCTAAAAGAAGGCGCTGACCTTTGGCTTCAGACGCTACATTACCGGTGTAATTAAATCTGTGAGCTAGGTAAAATGTAATCTCGCACGATAAATAACCTCAAGGGCAGCGACACAGAGAGCCGGATTCCCGTGTCCTTTTCATTTACATAAAACATCCACATGTCGAGATCGCTATAAGTGGGCCACGCAGTCGTCGTGTGTGTGTGTATATATAGTCAAGAATCGGACGTCAGCCAACCCCAACCCCCCACCCCCATCCCCACCCACCATTCGGTTTGAATTACACTAAGTCATTGACTTTACGTAGTTAGTTCGTTCCGAAGACTTCCTTCCGCCAAAGTTGGAAAACCGCTTAAGCCAAATGATAAACTAACATAGTTTCCGACGTATATCCCGAACGGGTAGTAAGACGCGGCGCTAAAACAACATAGTTTCCTCCACCCCTATTTATATCTAAAAGATACATTACTTTCTTTCACATAATACCTAGTTTTACGTCCTCTCTCATGGTGAATTGTGGTGCACATATTTAAGGTGGAGATGTAGGCAACGCTTGTTAAGGTTGGTGTTTTTTGCAGTTTTTAAAGCGAAAAGTTATTTTGACCAAAATAAATCAAACAAAGCTTCAGTACAAACAAAGAGTTTAATTTTCTTCACATGGTTGTATCAACATTTCTTCTGTCATGAGCATAGAGGAATTAGATGAAAAACTTTTTAAATTAAAAGAAAACGTTGTCATTAAATTTCATGACATCTTTGACATCAATAACATTTTATTTTAGTACCGTGTCTTATTATTCATTCGGTTTATACGCTTATCTACTAATTATGCTAATAGTTTTATGGATTATGCAGATTATATTTAGAGCAAGTATACTCGCATTTACGCGGAGGAAGAGTAGGAAACCATTTTGGAAAAACCACCCTCAGTTCACCTGATCGAGATTCAAATCTCGATCTCCCCGTCATCGGCAGTCTAGTCTACTTCGAGAGTAGCGACTTAGACCATGCAGTCACCGAAGAGGGTTCCAAGAATTGCTGTTGTAACCGTGTGAAGAAAATTAAACATGTTTGTACTGAAGAAATATTTGATTTATTTTGACCCAGAAAAGTTTTGATTTAAAAACTGCAAAAATACTTAAGCTTTCTCGCGTCCCCTGCATCCCCACCTAAAATACTCTCTTTCTTTAGTCTTAGAAGCTATTGAAAGTGTTCTTCCCCCAGCACATTTTTGAAAATTGAATGCTTTTAGAAGCTAATTGGATTTTTTAAATAGCATATGCATATAGAAGCTATTTGGAGTGACCCCCTATTGTTATTCTTTTTTAATCGGATCCTTTTAGATGCCATTTAAAGTGATATTGGTAATTTTTTGAAAATTAAATTCCTCTAGAACTCATTTGGAGTGGTCTTTCCCATGAAAATTTTGAAAAGTAAATACCTCTACAAGTCATTTGAAGTTTGATACAATGCCATCTTTAATCTTCATACTAAAAATTTTAGGAGCGAAGGAGAGGGGTTAACCCCATAAATCCCTCTTCTTACGTTCATGATAGAAGGTAAAGGTTCGAATCCCAGCTGGGTGTGCTGAGGTGATTTTTTTTAATACATTGTTTCTCACCCTCCCTCCCCGAAAATGCAGCTACTTCTCAAATTCTACCTTCTATTCTATTCCGATACTGTAAATATACGGATAACCCGGACGATTGGTAAAACGCGGTGCACAAGAAATAAAATACATACAGTCTCATAGTAAAACTTGTCTTAGATAAGCAGCTTTTGAACTAGAATATTCCATATTAGTCGGCTTAAGAGATTTCTAAAGTTATTTATATGGTACAAGAAAGGACACCTTTATTATTCCGTTTTTAAAATTTATGCTGCGCACTTGTCGACTGCACACAGATGGGGCCATTTTATTCATTATAAATTCATGAAAGCTGTGAGCTGTAATGATGAAAAATGGTGAAACCCAAACATTTATCAAGCGAATCTTTTTTTTTTATGATTTTTTTCGTTAAAAAAATACGAAATTGTTATTATGTATTCACCTACAAAAACACATTAAACGAAATCCCTACATTGTTACTTCGACTGAAATCTTTCAACACATTTCGTGGTATTGTTGTAAAGCTTTGTGTAGGGATAGCGAGCGTTAGAGGGTATATTAAGTAGTGTTCAGTTGGTAAGCCTGTGGCGGGAGAGAGAGAAGGGGTTTTAGGGGAGGCGGGTTTCTCTACAAGTAATGGCCATTGTTGCTGCAAGATTAACATTAACATTCATTTCTCCCTACTTTTCTTTTGTTGCGTTATTTTCATCTTCGCCTCTTTCATTCCGTAAGTGTTTACAAAGGCGATTACAAGGAGGAAGATGGTGGGGGCCTTTAAATTTGTTGGAAGCGCACCGTATCTCGTTCGAAACTAGAGGTTTACTTACTTATTTTACTCGCCTTGAAGGGAAACTTGTCTTTTCTTTTTCTGTCAGTTTTTCTTTTGCGTTCGTTGTTGTTGCTCTCTGTCTCTCGTTATTTTCTATTCACGCACAACGAAATGACTGCGCTCCATCCCCTGTCAACGTAATGGTCGATAATTACCTACGATTCCCGGGACTCACAGTTGTTTGTTAAAACAAATGTTCATTTAAAAGGATCTGTCTCAAAAAAAAAAATTAAGAAAGAGGATGATTTGATCAATGAAGAAGAATACGTAATTTTCGTTCCCCGTATCCTATCCGCCAGAGTTCTCCGCATATTTACACCAATAGGGTATTGATGGTGAAGGCAGAACTTATAGGGGGGAATCCCTTCAGCATGCTTGCCAGGAGTGGAATCCTGGTCTCTTTATCACCGTAAAACCATAACAGAAGAGATTATCACCTTTACCTTCACTCGCTCCTGCTTAGAAAGGGCACTTTAAATATAATAGAACAAGGAATCTCTTGAGCTATTTAAGATTTTAGAAAATAGCTGAGACGTATAATTCATAGGTTCACGGAGTTAAAAATGCACAAGGTTGTCTTTAATGAAGAGGTCACTGCTCTAACCCCGCTCGATCCAGTGGGTGCGAATTTACTGGAGTTATATTTTCTGAACTTTTTCCAATCACTTTAATGCGATCGCATTTCCTCTTCGATACCCTCAAATATTTCTACCGCTTTGGTAAGTCATTAATACCCATTGTGACTTTCACTAGTGGACACATGGACAAAGGTTTCAGTCTAGTCTTAACTGGTTTCTCAATGACAGGAAAGTTGGGGTTCAAATAGCAGCTCGGTGTATTAAGGACTCCGGGTCGCCACGCACCTGTAAAACAAACAAAAAAACACAGGGAATTTGCTGTGTTTTGAAAAACTGTGATAACACGGGGTATTTTGTAAATAAAATATTGGGATATTTGTTAGTTTGGGACATTTAATTTAAAGTTAAATAAAAGTTCTTTTGGTAGACGAAAAATTGATCTGAAGAATTATGAACGCTCTTTCAAACATGTATTATTAAAGCAAGGGTTGTGAAGCGACAGAAGATATATTTCCTTATAAATCTTAAATCGTCCTGTTTTAAACATTTCTTCACACCAGTCAATTTGTTGAAAAATGAGATTTTATTAATCTTTCTTCAATTTAAGCTACCTGGAAAACATAGGGAATTTGGTAGTAAGAAAATAGTGGCAGCCCTGAAGGTGTATACCTAAACGCTTTCCTATTCTTCCTCCACAAAAATGCTGGTACACTCCCTCTAAGTTCCACCTTCCTCATCCCCACGCCATATGTGAATCTACCGGACGGGTAGTAAGACACACAACACAGAAAAATAAAATAACCTTTGTGTAATAACATTTCTCTCACTAAATAGGTACCTCTGTTTACCCTGAAAGGTAAGTATTTTTACCTTTTCGGACTACCTAACGGCCCTGGCTTACAAACTATAGTCAGAGGTTTCCAACTGGCGATATGTAATGCCTTTTTTTGAGCTCCACGAAGTTTCTTGGAAACGTTATCTGCTGTAGTGAAATTTATATTTTTAGGCGAGGAACGGAAATATTTGACTTGCGTGGGGAAAATCTATAAAACTATTATTATTATTATTATTATTATTATTATTATTATTAGCACCGCGTCTTACTACCCGTTCGGTTTATACGCACTTACGCTAATGTGTAATGGTAGGGTGATTGTGAGATGAAATGGAGGACCTNATTATTATTATTATTAGCACCGCGTCTTACTACCCGTTCGGGTTATACGCACTTACGCTAATGTGTAATGGTAGGGTGATTGTGAGATGAAATGGAGGACCTACAGTTTAACGTGGAATCCGAACCACGGTGGAGGCCTGGCATTCCCCACATTCACAAGATGTCTTGTCAGAGGTGAAATCTATAAAAGTTCCAACTGATGTTTGTTCAGTAATAAATTTAAGTGCGCTCTATTTTAATATTAACTTGTTTATCCTCCTGAGTCCTATTTCATTCCACCCCTCAGCCGATTATTATTCGGCTCGCCACTTGAATATGGATTCAGATTGTAGCCCTCACTCACTTCAGTGGCTGATTGGTCTTGGGTGTCAAATATCGTGTTACACTGGCCTGTTGAAGACAGGAAAATCGTGGTTCGAATCCCAGTCGGGTCAATTGATTGTGTGTTTTCTTAAAATCGTTTCCCACTTTACTTCCATGCAAATGCGAGTATGCTACCTCTAAAATGATTCCTTTCTCATCCCTACTTCATTAGAGGTATTATCATAATATGCGTATAATCTGAACAGGTAGTCAGACGCCGTGACAACGAAAATTGTGGCCCTCAGGTATTTTTAAGTTGGTAAAGTGGTAGAGTCGCTTCAAAAAGTCCACGTTAAATACCTATGATAAAAAAAAAGTCCTAGCCAAATGGTCCGAAATGTGTAAATGTTTAGCTTGTGCAGTTGTTCGAACACATTGAAAAGGGACACCTGGACACGGTACTTGAACCCGGGACCTTTGACATAACGAGACAATGCTCTCTACCACTGAGCTATCCAAGAATCGTCCCGTGCACAGGGTCATTCTTCACTCATATTTTAAGTGTAAATATCATTGGCTACCAAGAATTATCATTGATATTACATTGATTGTGGCTTTGTGCAAATATATTGTAGGCCAGGGGTGGCCAAACCGTTTATCGTGATCCAACGGGTGTCCGTGGCTGCTAGTTTAGTAAATCGATTAAAAAAGATTAAAAGAAAGAAAATGAAAGCGAGATTTTGCAGATTTTTCTCAAATCAACATTTGAAAATCGAAATATCGGAGCTGTCTGACTGATGGCCATTTACAATCCAGCCTTAGCTTATGATAAATTTTTCTTATCATGCATCAACTTCAAAATCAATTGTTTAGCGAGAAAATACTTGTTTAGGGAAAATATAGCCTATATATTATGGGGTTTGATGAAAAACTCAATTTCAGTGTATGAAAGGACTATAAGTTATTCTATTTAATAGAATTTTACTATTAAAACATAAATTAGGTTATCAATATTTTTTTACCAATGAAACAGACAATATAAGTCTATTGTTTCGTAGTGGATTGCAAAGGATTTTCCTTCTCTGAGGTAAATCCCTTGATTAAAAATTCTGGACATGTCTGTTGTAGGTCTACGTTCCAAACGAATCAAGATGGAAGAAATAGGCGCTATACAATTAAGTATATATGAAAGGCGAAGCTTAGGGCATGAATGATTTTAATTATGGAAATCAGCCATAACTTAATCATATTCTATTTTATCCCTGTATATCTCGTTGGTAGGGCATTGTTGCGCCAAGCCAAAAGTCCTGGATTCGATTACCTTGTTCAGGTCTCATTTTTTAATGTATTTGAATATAAATCAGGGCTGATTTGCGTAATTATATGCTTCGAATTTCGTACATACTTAATTTTATAGCGTTGCTTTCTTCCATCTTGCGCAGTTGTGTTTATCTTTGAAGAATGTAGATGTGTGTTTAATGGAGACAGATGGCATGTGTGCCAAGTTCATGTTGAATATTTGGTTTGGCCCCGTGAGCGTAGGGTTGTCAATCAAACTGACTGTTAAAGTGGCGGACTACGGACATTAATATCAATCTCTGCAGGGTTCTCCGGGAGCGTTGGAATGCCATCCGTGCATCTGGCGCAAGTGTTGCCAACGCAAAGTATCAAAATCCCTGCAAAAAAAGCAAATCAAAAGGATCTAATTTTCCGCTAGATTTGAACTAATTTAACTTAATATTATAATTTTAAATTTTGTTTCCAAACATAATAACCAAGGCCTCTTAGCAAAGAAAATAAAAGTACGGTTTATTTTCAATTGTGGTCCAAATATATTGACCTGTTCAAATCTCTGACGCAATACAAATAGTGTTGTAGGCCTAAGTTATTATTCTTAGTACTTCGATTTGCAAACAGATAAAACTCTTGATAAGAGTAGTAGAGCCAATAATTCAAACCAAAATTACAATTTATTTACTTCTCTCTAGGGAAAAACCTAGAGTATAGTTCAGAAAAGGTAGAAACTCCACTTGCCGATATTTAATTAGTTTTGCCGCAGGCCCCGATTTATAAAAAGCTAGGTCTATCGGTAAAAAGTCAAGTTGGCAGCATTATCTGGTGTTGACTATTGGAAAAGTGTGTGTGCGTATTTTTTTCATCAGGATATCAGACTGCGAAACAATCGATTTATTATTTAACAACGCTTCTGGCTACCTGTTCGGGTTATATGCTTACGCACTAATTACGTTAGTGGGTTTGGGATGATGAAGGTCGAATTTAGAGGAAATGTACCCAAATTTGTGTGTGTGTGAGAAAGAATGTAAAATCATTGAGGAAAAAACACCCTTGGTACACCCAAACGGGATTGTACCACGATCTCTCAGTCATCGTCAATTTAGTATGTTAATAGAGTGAAGCCTTAGCCATGCGGTCATCGAAGTGGGTCTTATTTAATTAAATTATTTAAAGCACTCCAAAAGATGTAACCTTGATAGTTAATTATTTTAGTCTGGAATGATCATAAATGCCCTTTTAAAAAAAAAATCGGACGTGCATTCTCTTTCCTACTTCTCGTCTTACTACCCGTCTGGGCTATCCATATATTTACACTAATGGGGGTAAAGAAATAAGGAAGGTAGAATACATAGGAAATTTACCCGCAATTGCGTAGAGAGAGAATGGGAAACCATCTAGGGAAAACTATCCTCAGTAATCCCGACTGGAACTCGAACCCTTTTATTCCTATCAATGGTATTACAATCTATTGCGTGCGAGAGTGACGTCTTAAGACTTTTAGACCAACGAAGAGGCTCCATGAGTTATTGGATCGATTCATTACAAATTATTTATACAGAATACGTAAGAAATACCTTATTGCTTTTGAAATGTAATCCTCCCGCTGGAACAAACAATCACTTCCATGGCTGTTCTAAATGAGAGGTTTTCAGGCAGAATCATTTCTCGTTTCGAGGAAACTAACGTCCCTCACGCCCACCCGATCTTACAGTACCAGGTTAAGAGCGCTCATGATGGCAGGCCCGACTCAGCTTCCGGCTCGTGTGAGATATGGAAGGTAAAGGGAAAAAGAAATCACCTACTAGATCCCAGAAATGTGTGCAGTGTATTCGTATTTGAATGATTACTCGACAATTTCCGCGGTGACAATGGGCCACAAAGTAACATAGTTTCTTGTTAATAATTACAGTATATCCCTGTTAAGACATAATTAAGATTTGTGCACAGTGTTTATCTGTGAAGCTATTCTAAAATGGTCAGAAACGCCCTTTTCAATGTAGTCTTCATCCTAATTTAATTTAATATTTCAACAATGTTTGGTATTAGGAACTTCTGTTAGCTCTTTATCTCCATTAATGTTTAATCAAAAATGACCCACGTGCAATGGTGTTTGTGTGAATGTATAACTTCTAGCCGACTGTATCACAGAGTTGATTGGCATGTGATGCGCGCTCTTAAAGTCGATTCGCCACTGGAGTGGTGATGTCAGCTAGCAGAAACTACCCGATCTACTTTCGTGTATCAATTCGCCAAACCATGTAATGATTTGCTGTCACTTTTTGCGGTCAAAACTTTCACAACAAACCATTTGTTTTAGTTGTGTTTTGCTTTTAACATTTATTATATTATTAAAACATGAACTTAAGAAAATAACCGTTTGGATATTTCTTTTTTGTGGAAGAAGTGTCGGTGGTTCACTTAAAAATGCTTTACAAACGATACCTTCTAAAAGGCTGCGCTATCTTCACTAATTAAGATGGTGAATCAGACGTAACGAAAGCCGTTTATGACGTCGTACGAATAATGTTCGGATGTGTCCATGAGCATCTTTTCACAACAACAAAATGTTTTATTTTGAAATTAATATTTTGTATGGCCCTTTCTTTAAGTTTTAAAAACACATGTATTTATTTTAGTGGGCCATTAAAGGGCGATACATGTGTAAATACAGATTTAAAGGTCCCGCCTAAGCCTAAATAGGTGGCAGGCGCGTTAAGGCGCATATTCATAAAATAGGCAAAAACCAAGAGAATAAGCAGCTATAGACGTTATAAAATTAGCATATTGTACTCATAATAATATAACAGCATTAAACTTCCTATGCTTTACAAACAAGGAAAAGCAAAGGCAAATAGGCAAAATCTGGTCCCTATTTATGTTAGTATTGCCATCCCGACTACAGGAGTGAATGGAATGTATTCGAGCCCACCTATCTAAAATAATGTCATACATAGATTATATCCACGGAAACATGTACCGTATGTATCTAGATTTGTTGAAAAATAATTTCACTCTGCTTTAAATAATCGTTATTTCATTTTTAAAACCGTCATGTGTTTCTGGCGCGCTTGTATGGAAAGGTTTGGCTTCTCTGTCGAACGGTTCGTCAAAAAATAACCAAGATACGTATTTTCTGGTCTAATAAATGAGTTCATACTGTACTTACAGATTGAAATTTTATTATTACTAGGGGTAGTTTATCAATTTTTATAAATACACTCACTATATGAGCATACAACTTACACACTATCAACCCAAGACAGTAAATACCTAATGCTACACAACTAGCCCTATAATTTAAATATTTACTATTTGTACAGCAGGACGAACCCCTATAAAAAAAACTCGTTACAACCACTTTGAACCAAACTAGGGTACTCTAAAATTGTGTTTGATCACTTAAACCACATGATATTTCCAAAGGGTCACCCACACCCCTTGATTTGGAAAAGTGAATTTGTCAACTATCTACTCCGTATATCCGTTGTAAAAGAAATCACACCGATAATGTTAGGTATGCTTTGGAGTGCTTGACTCCATGGTAGGCGGGTTGGGGGGGTCAAACCTCGACCGGTCACATTCTAGTGTTTTTTCCACAATTGAGGTAACACTCTCGTTCTAGGCAAGCGCTTGTCTATTTATTTATTTTTAATTTATCTAGTAATGTTAGTTCCTTAGATTACATTTATTAAGTTACTAATAACCACAAATCACCCAGTAAATGGGTTCCCCTTTGGCTTCATTAATGCAGAAATACTTTTTCTTTCTCAAATGTGTCTCGTATTTCTGTTCCATCGGTATTTTCTTTTTAAAATCTCCCCTCGATGTGGTTTATTTCCTTCTGTACTTAATATTAATTTTATCGGTCACTCTCTCGTTCGTATTCTCCTGGGACTTTATATTTGTTTTCCCAATCACACAATCTCGTCTCAATCCTCTCAGTCTTAATCGCGACTAAACTTAGGACTAAGACCCTCTTAGCCGAGCACAAAAGGAGGAGCAGAAGAGGTTGATCAAGTTTCCTCCGACAAATTCCAGACCCTGGAGCTTTCCCCGATTGTCTCGTTGGTTGTAATTATGGTCCCAGATGTGCCAGGACAAGGAAGGCACAGGGACAGGACAAAACACTAGCCCTTAAGGCGACACGCGTCGCTTCGACAAGGGCACAGTAATCTCTATTCTGTGCGCTCCACGTCTTATCACCGGTTTGAATTAGCCGCACGTTTGCACTAATGGGGTAGATATAAAGCGTAATTTAGAGGAAATGTACCCGCATTTTAGGAGTTGATAGACTAGTTAGTAAAATCCACTCTCGGTACATCCACCCACCCACCCCTTGACCTCCCCGTCATAGGCATGTCCTACTATATTAGTTTGACATATTTTAATCCTCGTCCCGACCAGTCGCGGATTTGTGTCGTGATCCTTTCTATATTGTTTCACTCGTTTAGTTCATTTATAACCTTTTTTTTACTCTCTCGTTACCTTACACAGGAAGGTAGTAGATAAAGTATTGTGATCGTCAAAAAAATTGAACTCGAGATCTTGATGAATGTCGATGTTTCATGACCCCCCCCCCCTCCCCCCCTGAATCTGAAAAAAAGTGTTTTTTGCAATGCCGTCTGTTTTTATGTTTGTATATACGTCTGTCTGTACCTCCCTCTAGAAGGCTACCAATCGGGATAAAACTTGGTATATAGGGTTTTCATAGGGTTGCCCAGAGAGGTTTTTGGAATTGGATATCTAGTCCTAAAATTAAGGGCAGTTTCCTTAAGTGCAAAAAAAGAAAAATAGATTTTATTAAAATCGGCTCAAACGATTTTGATTAAATTTTATTTCTAAGCATTGATCAATATTACAAACAAAATGGCTACTCTCAATTTTTCGTCAAAATTACTTTAAGGGTTCAGTATTGATGCGTTAATTATACATATACAAGTGCACCGCGTTTTACTCTTCACTATTTTACACCAATGTGTTAAGGATTAGAAAGTCAGAATATTTAAAGGTAGCGTGTCCGAATTTGCGTGAAGCGGATGTGGGAAATAATTTAAAGAAAACCCACCTCTGTACACTTGGTGGGTTTTAGAACCCTGGTTTCCCCATTATTATCAATCCAGACCAGATGAAACTAAAACCTTTTCCCACGTGTCCACCGTTGCGGGCCTTTAGTGAATTGAGAAACCTCATTTATCAAAAGATATGAGATAGGAGGGAGTAAGGGGTGGTATAAATAGAAGATGTCTTATACTTGAATTGCCAAAGTAAGGACCTTATTTTATGGATAAAAGTTTACTGAATTTAATGTTTATTTGTGTATTTTCGTACGTCAGGTGATGGGTTATAGAGCTGTCACTTTTGACAGCTGTTAGAGATGTCAATGTTGGCTACTTTAAATTTGTTTCTGAGGTTTTATAAGAGGTCCTTCCTTAATGTTCATCTAGACGATGCCTTTTTTTTCGTGCAATACTGCATGCAGCATTGCATTCTACTCTTGCTTACCTCCAGTATTTATAAGGCATGCCTCTCAGATATGCATCTTCTTGTTTATACGTCGAAAGATCTTTCAGTTCGCAATGTCGTCCGCTGAGGAATTATTTGCCGGAGTTTGTGTTGCTTTTATAGTTATTTCAAATATTAAAAAACGAAAACGAAAATTTTGGATGAGTGAATTTTTTTGAACTCCGACGAGAGGTGGACATTTTGAAATAAGTTCGTCTAAACAATGAGTTACTATTTAAAAACTTCAATCAAATGTCATCTGGAGATTTCGAACTCCTCTTACAGGTAATGTTACTACTGTAGTGATAATCTAGAAAACTTCTATTTACTTGTAGCTAAAACAACTATCACTTTTAAATGTGAATAATAGTTGCAAGCAAAAGACAGAATGATACCCACTTGAAGTGGTAATCACGTGGGTCTGTTTGCCTTTCATCTTTTCTGAGAAAAGTGGCATGTAACAGCGCATGCGTCTATTTTCCTCTACGCAAGTAAAAGGGTATTGTATAAATGCACCTTTATGGTGATCAGACTATACACCTCTACTTTGTCCGTGGTCGTATGTAGTACCATCAAAAACGCGTTAACCTTCAACCCCTCCACCGCCCCTTCTCTACCTTTCTGGCGCGTACGCAACCTTGTGCCTGTCAACGTTTTACTACGTGAAGTTGGGATTTTTACCTTGTTACCTCGCCGGGGTAACATTCATTTGACGCGAGATAGTATCACCAGTTTGTCACGGAAGAGGAATTAGTGGACAAACATCTTCGTTTACAATGTTGCCAAATGGGACCTTGGGTTATTTGGTTTTAGTTGTACCCTTTTAGATGGGACAAAAAGGAACGCAAGCTAACAAAATATTGTTTCAGTAGATACATTTGGTTTAATTTTATACATATAATTTTCTTAACAAGTGTTGAATATTTTCTGATAGCAGAGAGGTTGGGGTTCTAATCCTGGTCGGATCTATTGAGAATGTTTTTTCTTAAATAGTTTTCCACTCTCATTCCATGCAAATTCGGGTATATTACCTTTAAAATGCCTCCTTCTTCATCCCTACCCCATCAGAGTAGTTGCGGTGATAAAATAATAATCTTGAGTTTTCGTCATAAGCATCTCGCTATTTGAACAGAAACTATTGGTGACCTGGCGGTCTAGGGGTAAGGTGTCAGACTTCTATGATGGCGGCCGGGGTTCGATCCTTGGTCCCGGCAAATATTTATCTGATCACCAAACCCTTCCTTCACCTCTGACAAGACATCTTGTGAATGTGAGGAATGCCAGGCCTCCACCGTGGTTCGGATTCCACGTTAAACTGTAGGTCCTCCATTTCATCTCACAATCACCCTACCATTACACATTAGCGTAAGTGCGTATAACCCGAATGGGTAGTAAGACGCGGTGCTAATAATAATAATAATAACTGAGTTAAACTACGAGTTGAAATAGAATATGGCGAGATTTGCTGTTGAAAGATTATCTCCCAACATCTTTGGGATATGCCCGTTGGTCTAAAGCACCGGTGTTGTACTCACCTATTTAGGTGTTCAATGTATTATGTTATTAATATTGCTACTATAATTATATACAATATTATATGTATATCGCATCCTATTAACGTATTAGGCAATTCTCATATTGCAACCCCAATCCGTTTTCAGACACACATATATATTTCATTAAATCTACATGATGTACTCGATGATTTAGCGAAGTCTCCGCGTTATGAAAACGTGCTGTGTAAATATGTGTACGTATTATTTGAACTTTTAAATTACGTGCATAACTATATAGAAGTATCACACGGTAAATGCACTGCCTATAATAGTGCGTATGAACTTTATTTTTATTTTCAATCTCCTTTTCCACATTATAAATTGTTGCGCACGTCCCTAACTATCCATACATGCATACACACACACATACACAAATACAGTTTCCACGTATGAAAGAGCCTATAAAATAATATTTTAGAGAAATCAACGGAGTTAATAATATTTGGCTTCGAGCTGTCGAAGTTGACACCATCTGTCAAAGTGAGATCTACTTACGTGTGAATTTAATGGTCTTTTAACTGTAAAAAAAAAGTTTCTTTGACCGGTGGATTAACACCCGCATCGGTGGACACGCGGCCTACTTGTCAGGCCTGTCTAGTCTGTTTTTCTGTTGTACTGAGGGTCGTTTTTTCTAAATTTCTTCCCAATATCTCTCGCAGATGCTGTTACGTTTCGTCTAAATTATGCGTTATTTATTATTTCTTTATTTGTGTAGTCAAATGCAGGTTGCACGAAAGAGAAATAAGACACGGCGCAATGATAACACATTTTTTTTCTTCTGTATATGGATTTTTTATTTATTTATTTTTCTAGGAGACTTCTTTAAACAATTTTCCTTTGTCATCAGTATTTAGAGTAATCTTATGGAAACAAAATTTAACGAATTACTTTATTAACTAAGGTCAGCCACATCGATGGTTGCGTCTTCTAAAGACGGGACTCTCAAACCTTTTGCCCTTGAGCCTCACTTGAATATTTGTCATTGTTAAGCATCACTTACGTTTTGCATTTTGAAAAGTATTTTATAACTAAAATAAAATGCGTTCAATTTTTGCAATGATTACTATATTTGAAGTTTTTAAAGATTAAATATAATAAAAGTTGAAGAGGATACCTAAGAATATTATGTTTATAATATCATGACTCTACATTTGATGCCATGAGCACTATCTAGCATCTGTGACATTTAAAATGTGTACTGCAACACTTACCAGTACCTGTCCATTGGAAGGCTAAGTTTGTTTCCTGCCAAAGAGACGGTTCAGATCAGGTGATATTTTTGTGAAACACAGGTGAAGGTCATTTGTAACTACCAGTTGATTTCTATCGTTTTTATTGCAGTCATTGTAAAAAACCACGTTCACACAGATATGCAGACACAAACAGCATAATCGTTTTAATAGGCGCTGTGTTCAGCCTTTGATGACGCTAGCGGGAACGCCTGAGGTGGTGATGTGGCAGAGATTTGAAGCTTCAAAGTGCTACATCTGTTAGTAAACATACAGAAACATGTCAAATATAGGCAGAATAATAATTATATCTGGTTTCTAAACTTTAGCTGGTTTCCTGGCTTTGATTCACATCGATCATTTAGGAAGGGATTAAGTTTACGTGAAGCGGGTCTCTCAACTGGTTTGACTGAAAATTGAGATGGAAATTCAACTTGTATAACCTCTAAAATTGTAAGACAGACGTCAAGGCCGTAATAAATTCAGGGAGGGGGGCTCGGTGGGCATATCACCCAATTGCCAGAGGCTAGTAAAAATTTTAAATGCTTAACAGTTCTAGAAGCTTTCTGAAGTGTTTTTTTATGGCAACATAGCCCCCTAACTGCCAAAGGTCATAAAAATTTCTTAATATTAAACACCTATAGAAGCTCCCTGAAGTGCTTTTTATGGTAGCACAGCCCCCTTATTTGAACTTGTGCCTTCATTTAGATATTATTTGAACCATAAATAAGGCTATATATATATTTTGTCCATTAAATTGGAGGGGGGGGGGGGTTGAACCACAATCCCCCCGACTACGGCCTTGGCAGACGTGTGTGTGTTTTAACACTTCATAATGTAAAATTTGGTCAATTCTATACCATCATCTACAAATTAACAATAACAAAACTTGAGAAGAACTAGTCTTTTTTTTCTAATCATACGGAAAACTATTAAATTTGTAAGCGCCATGATTACCAGATATGTCTTGTAATGACTACAAAGGTTAATTTGTATGTTCTTTAGTTTAATCTTGGAAATAAATATATTAAAACTACTAAAAAACTAAAATTAAGAAAGAGTCAGGATTCATGAAAATATAATATATTAATAAATTCACTTTACTATTTCTGTCGACTGCTTGCATAAACCCAATATTGTGTACTGAGGGTTGTTTTTAATAAATGATTTCCCCCTATCCATCCACGCGAATGGGGGTAAATTTCTTCTCAATTATAGCTTCCTCATTCCTAACCTACTAGTTAGTGTAAGTATGTGACCGAAAGGCTAATAAAAGGTGGCGCACATAAAACAAAATATTTGTCCAAGGATTGCTATTTCTAAACGTTGTATTATTATTATTATTTAGCACCGCGTCTTACTACCCATTCGGGCTATACGCTTTAAGTACTAATTACGCTAATGGATTAGGAAGGTTGAATTAGAGGAAATGATCCCGTATTTGCGTGGAGGGAGAGTGGTAAACCATTTAGGAAAAACCGCCCCCAGTTCACCCGACCAAGATTAGAACCTCGATCTCCCCGTCTTCAGCAGTCGAGCTCAACACAACAAGCGCGTTAGCCAACTACACCACCGAGGCGGGTCTAAACGTTGTAAACCTACAGTCCAATTTTCGTAGTAAGGGCCTTATTTAAAATATGTAAGAACTATAATATATACTTTCACGTATTCATCCGGGAAGTCATGTGATCTGAAGCTGTCACTTTTAATAGATATTATCAATACTAATAAAATAGTAAAAAGTTATCAATGTTGACAGCAAATAATACGTTTAATTCTTTTTAGAAGTACCTTCTTATGAAAATTGGACTGTAAGAGTATTGTTCAAGTGATATTTTAACTAGCCCATAGAACGATCAGTCACTTCGATAAAATTAGGGTTGTGTCCCTAGAGCACTATTTTATTACTCTCCACTCTTAGGCATTTGGCCTGTGATTATTTTTTTGTTCCTTGGTGGAACATTCTACACAAAGAACGTGTCGTAATTTATAGCCCCACCTAGACATAATTTAGGAACTATGGCGTGTTTGAGAGAGAATGAAAAAAAGACATTTGGTCAAGGATGGTTAGATTCATAGATTTATATTTAAATCCAAAACCTAGTCTCTATTTCAAATAACTTATGCAGACCAACCTGCGAATTGATTCAAATCGGAATACAATTTAATGTAAAAAATAAAACTATCTCTTCTTAAAATTAAAACTACTCGTTTAAAGCAAGAACATTACTAAGCCTATTTTTTTAATTAGAAAAACTAGACAAGAATTTAGGTTATCAATGTATTATCTTATTTACACTAAGATTATTAATTTATATATATACCCGCCTCAGTGGCGTAGTTGGCTAACGCGTCGTGTTGAGCTCGACTGCTGAGGACGGGGAGATCGAGGTTCGAATCTCGGTCGGGTGCATATGTTATAATGGAAAAAGGATGAGGAAGGTAGAATTTAGAGTAAACGTACCCACATTTGCATGGAAGGAAGTGAGGTAACACAACACCCTCAATTCACCCGATTGGGATTCGAACCTGGTCATCCTCATCAATGACAAACCGAACCAGACTATCCTCACGCCTGATTAGGTCATGTGAGGGTTGATTAAGTTTAAACATAGAAGGATTGTGTTCATGAACCAAATAATTTTAAATGGATAATCAATAGATCCACGTTTACAATGCAATGTGAACACGCTCGCCCCCATAATCGAGTGAAATGGAGCCGGACTACAGATGTAGGGAATGCCGGGTTCGTTCACTATCTGGGCCAAAATAATGTACTATTTGTGTACGATTTCGTTCTATTATCCAGACGCCACTACCCAGATGTCATCATTTCTGGAGCTAGGGTTAAGTGTTTAGAGCTAGGTTTGGGGTCTTGGTTTAAGTTTCTTTGTTGTTTAGGGTACACTTTAAATTTCATTTTTTTTTATCAAACACTGTATATGGGAAAGTACGAAGCCGATGTGTTAATGTTTCCGCCCGGTTATTTCGTCTAAACGTATGAATCCCCCTCCCCTCTACACACGCACACGCTTGAACCGACCCGTCTCATCATTTCAAACTGTTTGTTTTACCCGCGTCCTGGTAATGTGGAAACATCAGGAGCTATCTCGTTTCTTCCTGACACGTGAGATTGAGGAAGAGAGCGAGAGAGACGTGAGACGTGAGATCTTCACTCACTGCCACTACCGGTTGTGAACCAATTGTCTAGAGATGTGAGGTGGAAAAGTCTCCAGAAGATTTCTCTGGCGTATTCTTCTAGAAATGTTTTCATCGATTTGAATTAAAGGAACGTGATCTAAATAGCCTACGTTTTCAAGTTTACTTCTTAGTTTACTTTATCTTAAGGGCGTTCACACCAGAAACATTATTAAATGAAAAACAATAAAGCAATAATAACAATTCCATTTATTTTCTCACCTTCGCGTATCGATTACCGTGCTTGGTAGTCGAGTGTGTCACGAACGTTTGGTTTCCTAAGTCTACTATATAGTAGTCTATAAAGCAGAAATATTAATACTTTAGCACAATGTTTTAAGGTTTAACAAATAGATCTTCTTCCTCTGCAATTTAATAACCTAAATGATCGGCCGGAAAATGTTCATATCTACTAATGACAGCGGCATCCATAGTCTGATTTAGGAACTAAGAAACCTTTTTGACAGTTATAAAAGTTGCTAAAACAATGTTCATATAATCATGCGTCAAGTTATGTAATCTGTAGCTCTTACTTTTGATAGATATTATCAAAACCTATAAAATAATAATAAAGTAAAATTTTATATATCTTGATTGCGAATAGTAATTTGTATTTTATTAAATTTCTTTTCCACCAGAATCTTACTACATCCAAAAATTATAAAACGCGTGAACGTGGCCGCTTGTAAATAAAATGCATTTGTTATATTTATTAACATTTATAGTTGGTGGTGTTCAAATCTTTGAACAACGGTCGAAATGTTACTCTTACAGCTGTTATAACTGACACCATCTGGCAATAGTGACAGATGCAGAACATATCGCTTGGCTTATGAATTCACGCAATTAGATCGATTATCTTGGTGAACTGTAATCGAGTCTCCTCAGAAAGAAACTTATCTGACACTTCTCAAATGAAAGGTACATGGGAAATAGGTGGAAAGTCAGATTACACACATTTTACAGGACAACTCTTATATATATATCTCAAACCTCAAAAGGACCCCAGAAAATAAGTTATAGTTTTTAATTAATTGAAATATGACAGAGACCTCTTTTAAGCATAATCTTTAAGTAATCTACATTAGAAAGATCTCATGATTGTCTAACAGATGACAGCCCTAGTTCAACTTGTGTTAAAATTAGATTTTTTTTCCTTTTTCCCCCTTGTACCTTTCAAATGTAATTATTATATCTACTGGCATGTATTCATATGCCCAGCAATGTGTACTTCTCCTATTATTATTGGCAGACGGTGTAAGCTATGACAGCTGTAAGATAAAATTACTGAACTTTTGTCAGTGTTATACAAATACAAATACATCGGAGTCATTTTCAATTGATTGGTACACATAATATAGACTAGTTGGATCTAAATAATAAAATACTAATTTACTTACTCCAAGGTGTGTATTTTTAATATGACCTTTTTTACAAATGAATTTACGTTTTGACAGCTTATTCTGAAATCTACTTTTGTCAACGTCAGCTTCTTCAGATCTCATTAGTCTCTTAATTATTAAGGTGGAGCGGAAGGGTACGAGAGAAAAGGCCAGTGTTTTTGCAATTTGTATATCTAAACTTTTTTTTTGTTAATATAAAACAAATAATTATCCAGTAGAAATATATAGTTTAATTTCTTTTAACAAGGTGACTTCAATAGTTCTTGAATATCTGTCACGGGTGTCCTGAAATTTAATGATAACTTTTTCTCTTCATTTAAAAAGTTTCTTAATTAATGCCTCTATGCTCATGACATATATTAAATAACAACTGTTAATATAAACATGTGAATTAAATTAAACTCTTTTTCTACTGGAGCGATATTTTATTTATTCTGGCCAAAATAAACTGTTGCTATAAAAACTACAAAAACACTTGCCTTTTCTCACGCTCTCTACACTCCCACCTTAAGATACTCTCCTAATGGTGATCCGACTATACCTCCCCTTGTGGGGGTGAATCTGAGGCCAACCCTGGGCCTGATCATCTCGAAGATAAACATGATTTCTGGTGATGGTGAGGATAATGGTGCTGATGAAAGTCTGAGGTGTGACGTGATGAGTGATGGCACTGATGGATATGACGACTATAATGGTGATTAGGATGATTTATGGTCATATGGTAGGAGATCAAATAGATGGGAGGGTAATAATATAAACTATTATGTGTGGACGATTATTGTGATCACAATGACATTAAATGATGGACGCGACTAGTTCTGTCCCTGATGTCGTTCTGGTCGTACACCAAAGGAGTTGCAGGTTCAGCTATAGATTTGAAGGGGAAGGGATGTGGTTCTAATTATGTAATATTAGTTGAACTACCCGGCGTTGTCTGGGATAAATGTATTTAGTTTAATGTTTGTACGTGAAGGATAACTTTAAAGTTGGTGCCCTTCGTTGCTCGTGATCTTTTTGCTTACGACCGGGTTGTTAATTACTTTGAAAAAATCTAATCAAAATTTTAAATTTCTGGCTTTAGGGTGCACACGTTCGTGCACAAGGGCTAGTAATTTTTAAAATGTCAGACCTCTGCCTGCGGTAGTTATCACACAATGCTCACGACAGACAAATAGACTCTTCATTATATATTATTACTTTGCTTCCAACCCGGTTTTTAATTAATTTTAAAAAATCTAATCAAAATTTTAAAATCTCCGTATTGAGATACACACGTTCCTGCACAAGAACTACTAAGTTTTGGATCTCAACGTACGGTAGAATTGTATAATACTCATGACAGACAAACAAACTTTTCATTTTAATTATTTTTAATATCCCCAAACAAGCTGATCATGACAGTATATATTAGATTATATTTTACTAATACGATCAACACAAAAGTCATCCTTGCTTACTGTGGTAGTATTCTGGCCGGAAATATAAACACATTTTTTTGCACTCAACATTTATAAAATGTTACTTACTATATTATTAGTGTTATTTTATAGATATTGACAATATCTTTCAAAAGGGACAGCTTCAGATTACATGACCTGACGTAGGAATATGTTAAAATAGATCTAATAACTTTTCTAGTAGTAATATAAGAAGATTATTCCTATAAAAATTGAACTGAATATTTGCGTTTCACCTGTACTTTATACTTCTTGTCTTTCTTTCTGTTACACTTATTTCATATTAATCAATTTTACTTATATATGTTATCCAGTCTTTGTAACAAATCGTAACTCAGTACAATATAACCTGGATGAAACACATCCATTTCTATTAAATCTAAATAATCAAATTTTTCAGTAATTAACACAGACAAAATTATATAAATGATTAACTTGACCAAATAAGTTCAATACTAATAGATTGCTAATATTTATTTTTGGTATTTTACTTTGCATTGTTTGTTATGTTAATATTTTATATTGTTAATTGTCTTTGTTCACATTTGTAAAATACACCAAAACAATCTAGTCAACTAATTTAATCTTTGGTCAACCTTTCTATCAGTCATTCTTATAGTTCTTATTTATAAATATTCTTATTTATTAATATTTTAATCATTATAGAACTCGCTTTCCTTGCTAACCTGTTTTTCAAACAATTTACCAGAATATATAAATAATTCAACTAATAAGTTCTACATGAGTGGCATATAAATTACCTTATATTTTTGTTTAAAAATTCTTACTTGATAAGTCATATCTTTCATATAGTTTTTAAAATATTTTGTGCCAATTTTTTTTTTTACTATAGATATTAATTGTCTTGGTTAACATTTTTAAGGTATTGGTAACTACAACCTGTCAAATGGCCAATTTATCTTTAAGTCAATTTGCTAATCACCAACTCCTATAACCTGTTATTGCTTAAAATATTTTAATCGTCACAGAAAAATTTTTACTTGTTTATCTGTTAATTAAATAATTTCTAGAAAAATTTTTATTGTAAAAATCTTACCAATGACCTTTTGGAAGCGCTGTTGGACTTATTAAAAATACAATTGGCTTAAATGACTTCATAATTCATTATAGCATAGTTCTTTCTATAAATAAATCATCTTGCATGTTATTTATTCTTGACTTCTATCTTGATTTAATTGACTAAAAAAGTTATACATATCAATTTAAGTAAATGTAACATATAAGTGCGTTCCTTATATTATTGACTTCCTGTCAATCTACCCGGCCATTCGTTCGTGGGGGTTTGGGTGTATTATTGTAATTTTCCTGGTGATGGATCCTATTGATGACAGTGGTAATTATTTTAATGCCAGGATAGCGGTGAATCTGACGTTCACAGAGGCGACTGCAACTAACATTGTTCCGGGCTGCCAGCAAGACATGGGCTGAGTAACCCTGGAAACCCCCCCCNCCCCCCTATTCTCCATCCTACCCTCCTCCACTGAGGTGCATTTCTCTTTGACAGAGTGGGTAGGGAGGCCAATCATAACGAACATCATTATATTCTCCTGAACATTAGCACATCTGCACATGCGCGAAAATCAGACCAGGAACAAAACTAAAATTGATGAGTATTCAGACGGGTCGTCTTTGTTGATTATTACAATACATTCCAAACTAATTTAACATTAATGATGACATGTTTGAGGCTAGGTCACAGTCAAATAATATACCCAGACATTCAACATCCAGGTTAAAATTGTTGCACTCCTTTTCACAGCTTGAGTCCTTCAACACTAGGATCGCAGCGGTTAGTCCTATCATTACTCAGTAATGACACTAGCGAAGCCCAGTGTTGAGGGACTCAAGCTGGCAAAAGGAGCCCAGAGAAATTCTCGTAGGGCTGAGAGTCTGTTTCTTCCTGGTTTGTGGGCTAGGTTTAAATAAGTTTAAGTCAGTGTTTCTCAAATTCACGCCAACTACGTGCGTATCCCTACCCCGACAAACTTAACCCCTTCCAACTCCTTTTTTTAAAAAGGAAACTAATTCTTGATATCTTATAGATAGAGTATATACAGTCGTTTCACATTTCAATAAAGATTCAAAGGTAAATTAAATAAAGCTGTTACAGTGGGAGGGAAAGTCTTATACATGTAAATTTTATTACTAAAGTTCAAAATGGCACTAATATGTTTATGATTCTTATTCTCATAAAATTATAGTTTATTACTAATCAAACTTAGTGACTACGTAGGTCGGTTTAGTTAGGTGTTCCAAAATTACAGAAAGGTATATCAAAATATGGCTTCCATTCTTAAGCTTAATTTTACTAAACATATATTTTTGAAATTGTAAATTAACTTTGCTTACTGATACAGACGTACCTGGGTAAATATTTCACTAAATTATATATAGTTTAAAAATGACACCCGAGTACAAGAGTCGAAGCCAGGATCTGGGGCTTAGCGCACTATTGTTCTACCGCTGAGATATCTAGAACTCTTCCTCATCGCAAGAGGAATTCATAAATCGTGGATTAAGACAGAATATGTGATGGTGGTAAAATCTCGGGTTCGATTCCCATGTCTTGGTATCATATTTAAACCATGTATAATTCACTTCTGTTTTAAAATGTATTTAAAGGCCCTTTAGTTGTACGTAGTCCTACTTCTATCAGTGCCACGTACACCTAGAAATCACCTTTTGTTATGACTATATAAAATAGATACATAAATGATCAATATTGTATTTGTTGCAGCACGTGGGGTGTGATGGAGTGGTGGGCTCCAACAAGAAGATGGACTCTTGCGGGGTGTGCGGGGGTAACAACAACACGTGCCGTCTGGTGTCGGGGCTGTTCACTATGCCCCAACTGCCTGAGGGGTACAACCTCATTGCGCAAGTACCCCGAGGAGCTTGCAACATCTCCATCTCGGAAATGAAACCTTCCAGGAACTATCTCGGTGAGTGTAACACAATCATATTGATATATTGCAACATTGCCACCTTGGAGACGAAACATTTCAGGAACTATCTCGGTGAGTGTAACACAATCATTTTGATATATTGCAACATTGCCACCTCGGAGATGAAACATTCCAGGAAC
>CABFOV010007378.1:13509-28816 GCA_902141375.1 Timema poppense | reverse complement strand
ACGCTAATGTGTAATGGTAGGGTGATTGTGAGATGAAATAGAGGACCTACAGTTTAACGTGGGATCTGAACCACGGTGGAGGCCTGGCATTCCCCACATTCACAAGTTGTGATTTATACCCGTCTTGTCAGAGGTGAAGGAAGGGTTTGGCAATCAGATAAACATTGCCGATACCGAGGATTGAACCCCGGACCCCCAGCACGGAAGTCCGACACCTTATTCCTAGACCACCAGGTCACCAGCAAAGACTTAAAAAACTGGAATAAATGCTCTTACACCATCACAGCGCACAAATTCAAATATTTTATAATTTTAAAATATATAAAGTCTGCATTAGTAGGCTGTATAACATGTTACTACAGATAAAATATTAGCATGTACACAATGATAAAATAGTATTTTGTTTTATTCGCCTTGATTTCTGGTGAGCGAACTGGTCAATGATCCCAGGCAAATCCCTTTCATCCAATAAGTGACCTTCAATTAAGACGATTGCCAGTGAATTAAGGCGATACTCTGTCATGTTGGGGCGCAGGTACGGCAAACCACAACACGATGAAGCCATTAAATTATTTTAACTGGCAGAAAGAGATATTTATTTTCCGTTATTCAAGATTTGCCGCCCCTACAATCTGCCGCCATAGGCACGTGCTTACTAGGCCTATGCATAAATCCGCCCCTGCTTACCAACTTAAGAGCTAAAGCTAGCAACATCGTTTTACACTGATCCCTCAACCATAACGATGCAATCGTCCAGCTTACAGAGAGAACAGTCCTGTTTGGGACAAGCAGAAAGACGGACCAACATAGAACCACGGTTTCCAACTTGACAAATGATATATCCCGGTCTCTGTCGGTTCGAGTAGTTCACTTAATGGTTTGATCTCGGTAGGAAAAAATCGTGGACAAATTCTTTAAAAGTCAACAAACTCCCCGAAAATTGGGCCTTACATACTGACAACTTCGCGAGAACTGGGCCTTACATACTGACAACTTCATAAGAACTGGGCCTTACATACTGACAACTTCATGAGAACTGGGCCTTATATACTGACAACTTCACGAGAACTGGACCTTACATACTGACAACTTCACGAGAACTGGGCCTTACATACTTATACTGACAACTTCATGAGAACTGGGCCTTATATACTGACAACTTCATGAGAACTGGGTCATAAATACTGACAACTTCACGAGAACTGTGCCTTATATACTGACAACTTCACGAGAACTGGGCCTTACATACTGACAACTTCATTTGAACTGGGCCTTACATACTGACAACTTCATGAGAACTGGGCCTTACATACTGACAACTTCATGATAACTGGGCCTTATATACTGACAACTTCACGAGAACTGGGCCTTACATACTGACAACTTCACGAGAACTGGACCTTACATACTAACAACTTCATGAGAACTGGGCCTTACATACTGACAACTTCATGAGAACTGGGCCTTACATACTGACAACTTCATGAGAACTGGACTTTATAACTCATACTGACAACTTCACGAGAACTGGGCCTTACATACTGACAAATTCCCGAGAACTGGGCCTTACATACTGACAACTTCATGATAACTGGGCCTTACATACTGACAACTTCATGATAACTGGACTTTATAACTCATACTGACAACTTCACGAGAACTGGGCCTTACATACTGACAACTTTATGAGAACTGGGCCTTACATACTGATAACTTCATGAGAACTGGACTTTATAACTCATACTGACAACTTCACGAGAACTGGGCCTTATATACTGACAACTTCATGAGAACTGGGCCTTACATACTGATAACTTCATGAGACCTGGGCCTTACATACTGACAACTTCATGAGAACTGGGCCTTACATACTGAACTTCATGAGAACTGGACTTTATAACTCATACTGACAACTTCACGAGAACTGGGCCTTATATACTGACAACTTCACGAGAATTGGGCCTTACATACTGACAACTTCACGAGAATTGGGCCTTACATACTGATAACTTCATGAGAACTGGGCCTTACATACTGACAACTTCATGAGAACTGGACTTTATAACTCATACTGACAACTTCACGAGAACTGGACCTCACATACTGACAACTTCACGAGAACTGGGCCTTACATACTGACAACTTCATGAGAACTGGACTTTATAGCTCATACCGACAACTTCACGAGAACTGGACCTCACATACTGACAACTCCATGATAACTGGACTTTATAACTCATACCGACAGTATCTGGCTGGCGTTGGATCTAAAAAAAACCACTTGGACGCTCACCTTCGATTTTTCACATAAAATCAATCTGTTGATTATTGTTACGGTCAAACTTAATATCGTGTTATGGTTAGTTCGGTTTCAACCGTCTGTGGAGGAGCTATTCTGCGTCGGAAACTAACCTATTCTCTCTTTAACTTTCTGATCCGAGAATATCGTTAACTCTGATTTTGTGGGAGGGGGAGTGAAACAAAGTAAACTCTACTCAAACTTTTTTCGAGTAGTGTGTGTGTGCGTGTGTGTGTGTTTGTTCGTGGAGTGTAGGTCGCCTGTGGATGGATGAGCTTGACGCATGCGCAAAGAGTATTCCCTGTCTGTCTCTGTCCCATGCGCACGTTGCGTGTGTGCGTGCGCTAATAAAGCGGATATTGATCCTATCTATAGCTCGCGTGTCACCTTGGAGATTTCGGCGCTACCGTGTCCGAGCCATACAAAGGGGGGAAGGGTGGAGGTGGTGTTGCCTCCTACGCGCGGCCCATTTCTCTTGTTTTATTTTGGGCTAGTCTATTTGACGGGATTTATTTTTTAATAACCATACGTTTGACACACAACCGACACCTTTGCTCAGTCGGTAGTGTGTTTCTCTACTGAGCTAAGGGTCCCGGGTTTGATTCCCGGCATGGCCGAAAAAATTTATCATTGGTGAAATGTTGGTTTACCCTTTCACAGTGATAAATCAACGGCTGGGGACTGGATATGTGCCCGTCCTAGTATTGAGTTGGATTATAGGGCATATGATGCTACGACAGGCTGTAAACAATATTAATATAATGTAAAACTTTAACACCTGAACTGCTCGCTTTGGTGGTCAAATGGTCCAAGTTGTCACTCTCGCATTAGACTGGACTGCTGATGACGGGAAGATCGGTGTTTAGACCCCGTTATTGTTTATTAAAGTTGAGGTTTCCTAAATGTTTCCCCACCCTCAAGCCACGCAAATTTGGGTACATTTATTCTAAATTGTAACTTCTTTAAATGTGTGTAGTCCAGACGAGTTGTAAGATGTGTGGAAACATTTTTTTTGAATTGGCTTTTCGTATTTAGGTGCGCCATTATTGTTTTAAACTTATTTATAACACTTCCCGTAATATTCTAACTTTTTTTCTTTTGTCTTCTTGCTTCGATAAAACATCGTTGAAATATTTGGGCTACTTGATTATTTCTAAATACACTCAAACCATGTTGTACTGTAATGTTATGGTTCTGTTTGGTTCCAGAGCAGTCCGATGAGGTTCTTCTACAGAATATACGAGGTCGATGCGTCATCCGACGACACAAACTGCTGCTTCGATGTTGTCCAGGAGACGTCCCTCGAGGCGCCCGTGAAACTGAGCACCATCCTGGAGGTTCCAGACGAGGAGAGTAGCGACGTGACATCAGAGTCACAAGAGGCATCCGGGACGTCGTATGGTGGACGCCAAGATGAACCGGCGTCTGGTGAGAGCTCGCAAGGATCCAAGACGGGCGAAAATGACGCGACCAACAGAGACGATCCTGGTTTACCTCCCGCGACTAACAGCTCGGAGAAACGAGACACTTCCAAGACCAAGTATTCTACCTTCACTTTCCGATTGCCTGAACCCCCTCAGAATTCACCGTCCCCTGGGCCAAACACACCGTCACACCCACGCTCACCTCGACCCTCGTCTGATCAAAACATCAGTAACATTGAAGACCCAAAACACACTTCCCAGGATCAAGGCGGGGAAGTTGACGCTACCGAGAACAATATATCCTCCTCGTCCCATTCTACACCAAGAGACCCTTCCCCGACGTCCCCGGGCCCTTCGACGTCTTCTAGGTCTAACGTTGCTTCAATCGACGCGAACACTCCCAGCACTTTCTCGAAAGAGAATCCTACCGGGGCTTTATCGGATAAGGGTAAAGAAACTTGCACAGTGTTGACATCGAAGAAACAAGATGATCCGAGTTGCATTTCTGTCACCAAGGAGAAACCTACATCTTCCAACGTTGGCCGCTGTGAGGTGGCTTCTACTTTGCCACTCATATCTAAACAGGCAATTGAAAAAGCTGTTGAAAGAGACACGATCTCGATTGTTCCTGTGAAGGAGACGGTTCCTAAAATTATTTCTAATATTTCCACTGCTAAACCAAACATTAAACCGTCAATATTGCCTCAATCTGGGAAGAAACCTATTATTCTTTGTAAAAATGGGAGTGAATCCACAACTATTTCCAACACAACGCTTTTGAGGCAGAAACGATTTTTCCCTGTAAACTTGCAACCAAAAGACACCTCCAAAAACTGCTCAAACGTTGGCAAAAGTTGTATTTCCGGTGGGGAAGGTGTTAGTTCCTTGACGATAACACCGGTGTCGCCACCTAAGAAGACTGAACCATTTAGTAGCGTCTCAAAGTCTCCAACAACAATTGAACAAAAGAGCGCAAAAAGTCCCCAAGAAAAGGAAAAACACAAGGGGCATGACTCCAAGACTGAAAACCCCCTCAGAGTACCTCAGCTGCACAATCACACTCAGCAGATTTTAAGGAAAAATGACGAAATCACAGCGAACCCTTCCGATTATGCCAAACGGTTGGATGACTCACTAACACGAAAACTATTGAAATTTAGATTCGATTCAAAGTCGAACACAAATGTTCAGGAGGTACCTATTTCAAGTTCCATCACCGGTGACAAGCCTATGATCAAAAGGCGTCGTCTATCCAATCATGCAGAGGATATAGCAAGTTCTGGAAATAAAGTGAACCATGGTGCACCTGTTAAACAGTTAGGTCCTCAGATGCCGCATCCAAATCTGAAGCGCCCATCTCCTCCTCAACAACATCGTCCCACCAACAACCAGAGTGGTGCTAGCTCCGTGCCGAAACGGGATGAGAACGGACTCCTCCCTCCAAAAATACCGCGTCTTAACATGCACTCCCATTCCCTGCCAATCTCGGTCCCTCTCCTGCCGAACAAAAGTTTAGCAACACACAACACCAACAGAACGGAAAATGACACGAGTGGTAACGCACATCATGCTTCGAAAAAATATGTAAATTCTTCAGGTGGATTCATGAATCAAAGCTACGACTCAGCGCCTAGGCATACACAATCCATGTCGGGGATTGACCGGTCAAAAACCCCTGTACCTGATCAACCGAAGAGTTTAGGTTTGAGTAGCACAATAAATGCACTACTAGACTCCGGACTCCCTAAAACTTCCGGACCAATGACTGATAGACCGAAAACTCCAGCATCAATAACTGATCGACCAAAAACTCCAGGGCTGGTGACGGATCGATTGAAAACTCTGGGACCTACCGTGGACCGGCAAAGAGCAGGACCTGTAATGGATCGTCCAAAAACTCCGGGACAGGTGACAGATCGTCCTAAAACGCCTGGACAACACACAGAGCGTACAAAAGATTCAGGCTCAACTGGGGAGCATGCAAAGAATCGAGGACCAAATTTGGATCGCCCGAAAACTCCAGCAGCAAGTGGGGACAGGCCAAAAACTCCTGCTTTGAGTGGGGATCAATCTAAAAGCCCAGGACCTAGTGGAGATCACTCTAAGACTTCAGGGATGAATTCAACTCGATTGAGAATTCAAATACCTGACCGACCTAAAACGCCAGGACAAAATATGGATCGTCCCAAAACTCCAGCATCAGCTACGGACCCCTCCAAGACTCCAGGACAAAGTCCTGACGCTCCTAAAACTCCAGTATTGAATATGGACTGTACTAAAACATTGGGACCAAGTACAGACAATCCGAGAGCTCAAGGAGCAGGTACTGACCGTCCAAAAACTCCGGGTTTAATTACAGACCGTCCTAAGACTCCAGGTCACGGTCCGGATCGTCCTAAAACGCCAAGCCCCGGTTCCGAACGCCCGAAAACACCGGGTTCAATTTCTGACCGACCAAAAACCCCAGGATTAAATACCGGTGCTAGCCGCCCACAAAGTACAGGCCACTCTAAAAAAGATGGCTCATCTTCTTTAAGATGCTCGCCACCCACCAAGAACTTTACTATACCTCCCAGTCCAACAAACGGTTCTATGCTGAAAGGTGGAATGTTTTCCCCCAGAAATGACAATCCCACCATTAAACATAACCACATCGGCAAGGACTCCACCGAACAGAAGAATAGTTTCTTCGTCGGAGGTCCAAGGTTGTCCATAGAACCCTCCAGTCCCATGTCAAGGAACTCTAGTCAAGGGAAGGCTGAAGTCAACATCAGTCCACCTCTTCCTCACCCGGGGATGTCACCGTTTCAGCATCAAACATCCATGCAGATGCCTCAATCGGGCAGGTCCTCTCTAAGTTGCAATACCCCGCGACCTCCCTTGGCCAGACCCCCACCTTCCATGCCCCGTCTCATCGAAATCTACAGTCCCGCCGTGCAGAGGACTCCCACGGAGAAGAAACCCCCTAAAGCGGGTGGTGCTCCGTACAGCAAGCGCACCGCTAAACGAGAAGAGAGCCCTTCTCCATCCTCTCCGCAAACGAACGAAGACTCCAACAAGGGTGCATTAGATCTCTCCGCGGTTCCTCGTCGGCATCAGCGCTCCGCTAATATCCTGTCGATCGCCCAGACGCTCGCGATGCGTCAACAACAGGCGGCTGCCACCGCCTCCAATTCGACGTCTCCTCCTTCTGCCCCCACGTCCTGCNCGCCCAGACGCTCGCGATGCGTCAACAACAGGCGGCTGCCACCGCCTCCAATTCGACGTCTCCTCCTTCTGCCCCCACGTCCTGCTCTCCCCCCTTGCCACCCTTAACCCCGCTATCCCCACTATCTCCCCACGCCCCACTACCAGGGTCTACAGTACGCACCAACGCCTCCAGGTTACGAATACCAGTCCCACCTTACGGACCACGACAGTCTCAACGACCCGCGACTCTGTCGTCGACGCCGTCACCTCCCTCGGACGGTGGTGGCTCTCGCGTAGGGCCTAGCCCTCACGATCTCTTGTCTCCTACCGGGGGACATCTACCTCCCCAAAGACTCCCCAGTGGAGCTCAGGCGGCTGCCCTTATATACCACCACCAACAGCAGCTGGAGAGGCAGCAGAGGATGTGGAACTCGACGGTGAAGACGGATTGGTACGACCCTGAGTCCCTGAAGCAGCTCCACGAGGCCATGAAGAAATGGGATGGTCCCGGTCTTATCCCGCCCAGTTTGGCTCTGTTCCCTTTCCTCAACAACAATACCGGCCCCAACAACACCAGCAACAACAACACAAGCAACACCACCCCCAACAACAACAACAATAACAACGGTGGTAACAACAAGCACGCTAGTTCTACCGCTCAGAGACACAGGAAACAGTGACAAGGAGAAAACTTTGTGTGTCGGTTCATGGGCAGGAAAACCAAACTCTTGATAAAGAAGGTGGTGTCGTAGTATGACAAATGTCTGCATAAAGTGTCTGTGATAACAAAACAAGACTTGTACATATCCTCATCATGTTCCGGAAATAGCAAAAATTCCTATTCAATCAATTTAAAGTTGTTGTTTTAAAACATAATCGTGGTCGTAGTTTGCGGTTGAATTGCACAGGACTACAATAAGCTAACAGCTTAGGCCAGACATGTCAAACTTGCGGGCCACATTTGGCCCGATCTATGGTTCTGTGTGGCCCTGGGGCCTTTTGATGAACAATCACACAATGTGGTCCGTTTCATATTTTTAGAAACGCAGAAGTCTAAATAATTTAGAATTATGACATTTGGAAGTTTGTCATCATTTGAGGAAATCTTAGTGGGTGAGGTTATAGTACAAAGTTTTAAACTCTACTCATCAGAGATCGATTCCCAAAATCTGTTATTATTGCTCACCAAATACTTGCAATGCTTGACAGCAAATAAGTGAGTGAATAGTGGTTTTCTCCTCTGAAAAGGAACAAACATCCTAAAGGTCACTTTTACATACAGTCGTTTATCATCAATTGTAAGAGTGACTTCAACATAAGATTTAAAGCCTAACAATCACACCCTTGCTTTAAAACAAGCTCATAATTTTAGCACAATATAGACAATATGATGACATTATTGAATTTTCTGGAATGTGACCTTCTCGGTATTTTCAATTTCTAATGTGACCCTTTTTATAAAACGAGTTTGACACGGCTGGCTGAGGCCTTAGCGAGGAATACAATAATTCACACGTAATAATAGCGATCCCCCCCCCTAACCCTCCCCTAAGTACAGCCCTGAAAACAATCGTCGATGAAATGTCGATATAAAGTTGATAGACGCTTGTTTTAAACGGTGAAATATGTTTGTGGGGATCTTTGTTGAAGCTTAAATTGAATAATGAAGCTAATTCTAAATAAACAATCAATGTTGTAAATAAAAAAAAACTATTTATTTTACCACCAGAAACAGGTTCTTGCTATATAAACCTGATGTAAATAAATTACTTGCATCTCATTAATATATGTATGAATTGTTTTATTGAAATTATTATTACAAAGAATAAAAAAATGTGCAAAACATTTTTTTTTAAATGAGCCCAGTTTGTTTATATAGATTTTAAAACCCCTGTAAAAGTGTTAGCTGTAAAATGTGATGGTTGCTTGTATGCTACTCCTGGTATAGTGTTATTTATATGAACTTGAGGAATATTGTTTCTCATCCTGGTCGTCTGTCTATTCATGTTATTGGTACTATCTGTAGAATCACTGTTGTGACCCTCATATTCTTTATTATTACTATTAATGCTATTATTAATACAAGGGTAAATCATTTCATTTTGTTCACCCAATATTTGTTTGGTAAAATATAATTGACTAATTATATTTGAAAATTAAAATGTCTTGTTTTATTTGAATAAATGGTAAACTTAGATTCCCTACGTTATAGTGTGTGTGGGGGGAGGGGGGAGTGGGCAGCTAAGGACAGTATTTTTTGGTATTTTTTCATATATTATTTAATACATCAAATTTTTTGGCCAAGATAAATCAAATATTGCCCAAGAAGATACGTCTAGTTTAATTTTATACACATGGTAATACCAACATTTGTTGAATATCTGTCAGAACCATTTTTGACTTTGATGAGATTTTTTTTTAAATAAAATAAAAAACTTGTTCTAATCTCGTGATGCCCGTGACGAATATTCAAGAAATGTTGAGGGATGGAAAGATATATTGATCAATTTATCGTTATATATTATGGTTCGGACTAGGCTTTAAAGCTTGTGAATCAAAATAAATTAAACGATTCTTCCTCCTTTTTTAATTAGTCGAGATGATTTTTCCTATTTTCATTTAAATTGTCTGCTACTTTCAATAGATAAATAAAACATTAAATAGTGAAAAGTGGTGAGGAATAGCGTTACAGAGTAGCGGCCAGGGCCCATTACACTGACGATTTTGGGGGGCCCTGCCCCCCTTCCTGTTTAAAACACATACAAGGGCATAGTTTAAAAAGAGAGACAATGGTCAATAAAGAGGTAAATCTTATACCAGCTGATCTATGCATGACAACTGACCCTACCTGTATAAATATAAGTGGACTGGCTGTCATGGATATATAAATGATACGATCTTGGGGGTTCTTTATTTCCTGCTCGTGCTCCGCACAAAACTCATATCTTGAGACCTCTAGACATACGATGTTAGAAAAAACTAAGCCTATTGTTTGTTCTTACCTTGTTACTAAGATACCTTAAGGTGCGGCCGAAGGGAGCGCGAGTATTTTTAGTTTTTATAGCATTAGATTTTGTTGGCCAAAATAAATCAAATATTTCTCCAGTAGCAACATAGAGTTTAGTTTTCTGCAGATGTTGATATTAGCATGTGCGGAAAACTAAACTCTATGTTGCTACTGGAGAAATATTTGATTTATTTTGGCCAAAAAATTTCATTTCTATAGAAACTGTAAAAATATTTGCGCTCCCTTCGGCCTCACCTTAACTCAGGTCCATATTATAGTTTCTGGATGAAGCCTACAAGAAGGGGAAAATAGATCAATAATAAACTAATGCGTATAACCCGAACGGGTAGTAAGACGCGGTGCTAATAATAATAATAATAATAAACTAAACATACGACACTTTACTCTGGGAACAATATATTAGGAAACAATAATAATAATATATGTTCAAATCAATGTACTGTATGTAACTTAAATTCCATTTCAAGATTCTTGTCATATATATTACAATTTAAAATAAAGATATAATCGTATAAATATTGCAGGCTTTGATGAGACAAAGATTGAATTTGATATATTTAAAAAAATTAGATAAAAAATGTTTGGTCCACAAAGGCAAAAAATAACAAAGTAGGCCTACTAGTTAATTTTGATAAAATATAAGTAGATAAAACTTTTATTCTTGATGGATAGGAGGAAAAAATTGAATGTTGAGTATTGTTGAACTAAGTAACATTATGGATGTTATTACCTAAATAAATATGATATTATAATTAAGGGGGAAATAATATTTTGAATGAATTTAATCATTTATTTTGTCTACATTATTAATGCACCGAAAAAAAAACCGTATCCGATAATAGTCAAAAAATGTTTCGTCTCACTTCCTTCCAGTTCCAGAACACTTTAAAAGGCTGGGTTTGGAAGTGAAAGGGTGAAAGTACGGAAAAAAGTAGGCCTACAATCCATAAAGTATTCACTTATAAACTAAATATAATAATTAAAGAAAGAAAATCGACAGACAACCTAGATTAAAAATGATGGGAAAATGAAATATTCTCATAATTACTGGTTGTCGATTTTGAATTCCAGCCAGCAAGTCGATATCACAATAACTTCGTTCTCTCTCTTTCTTGTTTCCTTCTCATTCTGCACTTTAGTGTTGTCAACGCGAGATACTCTTCTTCTTGGCTGGCTGATTAGTTCCCCAAAGAGACCGCACATCTCGTCGCTGAGCTAGTGTCGAGTCATGACGTTGTCTTCTTAACAGAAGACAACCAGCTTTGCGACAAGTCGAAAGGATTATTCTTGCTTGAAGTAGGAAAGTGTTCTAGACTATGGTTTTATAGCACATCCCCACGCTCTGGTAAGTAACATAAAGTTCATATCATCCTGATTTGACATAAAAAAAAATGTTGAAAACTTGAGGTTGAACTGGCTACGTAAGAACTTCATCATGGTTGCCAAACAAAACAATAAATAATATTTAATTTTATAAAATAATGTAGGGGGTTTGCTAGCTTTGTTACAAACCAGTAGTTAACTTACTAATAAATTATTATTATTATTATTATTATTAGCACCGCGTCTTACTACCCGTTCGGGTTATACGCACTTACGCTAATGTGTAATGGTAGGGTGATTGTGAGATGAAATGAAGGACCTACAAATTTTAATGTGGAATCCAAACCACGGTGGAGGCCTGGCATTCCTCACATTCACAAGATGTCTTGTCAGAGGTGAAGGAAGGGTTTGGTAATCAGATAAATCTGTGCCGGGACCGAGGATTGAACCCCGGCCGCCAGCATAGAAGTCTGACACCTTACCCCTAGACCGCTAGGTCACCTCTCAATAAATTATTAGTTTACTGATAACCTAATAATGATAATAACTTTTTTATATATCACATATTATAAAATAATATTCTCACTTTCACTACAGCAATTCTTTAATCACATCATTAAAACGTCTCTAAGGAGGGGGCTGCCTTTAACTCGGGGCTTGGTACAGTACAGTTGCTCCCTAGCCCCCCTCCCTGTTGTCGGCTCTGACAGCAGCCATCTCAAAACTATCACCACAGTTCGCCCAGAACAATGCAATTTAATATATCGGAAACAACCAATGGAATCTATGGCAGCATTTTATTTATTGTGACCAAAAATATTTCTTGCTATATTGACTGAAAATAAATGGTACCGAGCTCCGCACGGATTTTCTCGCTCTATCGTTTAAAAATGGAGATATTCATTCAAAACTCGTAATATATGTGAAACGAAATAATATACACTAGCAAACTCAAGCATAAATTGCACTATACTTATGTAAAACTTTTTTATTCAGCCCCAGTTTTAAATTTTATAATTTTGTTTTTAAAGAATTAATGTCCTCATTTGTAAGTTAGAGCTGATAAAAAAGATCAATGTTGGGTCTACAAGGGTCAACACTTCGTATTAAAATTTCAACTTCCTGTTAAAATTTTCGACATTTTATTAGGTGTTGCAAATCTTCATGCCATCGCATTGCTATTCAATTCCTCATTTATAAATTTTGACCAATATAAAATGTAAATATTGACTATTGAGTCTAAAATGGATATAGATCATTGTTGTACAAACATTTCTCCTAAGAGGTTTAAGGAAAAACAAGATAAACTTTTAGAGACTTACTTATAATTAATTACTCTATCGCATTGGAGAATTATTGCGTTAAAACTTAAGTAGTATTTCTTAACTAAGCTCACAAAATTGTCTTAATATATTTGCCAATATCTCAGAAACTGTTGGATTTATGAAAATATATTTCATATAAAAGTTTTTTATTTTTTATAGTAAGTTACTACAATTTTGCTATGATAAGTTATTTAGTATCTCAAATAGTTGCGGAGATACGGAAGTTTCTGCTTCTGTAAGGTACCCTAAAATTCATTTTCATGTTAAAATGAAAATAGTCAGTTTATTTATAATCTTAATCAACACCTAGATACGAATTTAAATCAAAATCGCTAGACTTAATTTTTAGAAAATCGATTTTTTCTCTTTTCGCCCTTTCTTAAACTACTCTTTAATTTTAAGTTTAAACAGCCACACAGACAGACGTAATTGCAAAGACCACTTTTTAGGGTTTGGGTGTCTTGACACATTGACATCCATCAACATTTCAGGTTAGATTTTCTTTTGCAGTCGCAATACTTTACCTTTTGTGTTCGAAAAGTTAATATATTTATATATATTTACGTATAGCTTGAAAGTTATTGGTTTTATAAAAATATTATTCTTATAAAATATTTGTATTATAAAGAGACCTACATATTTTTAACGATAAGTAATTTCATCTCTCAAATAGTTTAGGAGATATTATAAAAATATATAATTTATGCATCAGACCGGAGCCCTTAAAGTCATTTTTCAGAAATATTGAGCGAAGCCATTTTATTTGGAATATTTATAAATGTTTAAAAATGAAATTTAATCAAAATCGTCAAAGCCGATTTTGAGAAAATCGATTTTTTCTCTTTTTGCCCTTCAGTAAACTACCCTTAATTTTAGGGTTAGATATCCAATTCCAAAAATCCCTCTGGGCAACCCTATGAAAATCCTAGATAGCAAGTCTTAGCCTGATTGGTAAAATATTATAGGCTCTAGTTAGAGGTACAGACGGACAGACGGAAAGTCAAAAACCACTTTTTTGGATCCAGAGGGTCATGAAACGTCAAGATTCGACAAAATATTGAGTTAATTTCTTTTGACGATCTCAATGCTTTCTTTACCTGTAAGATAGCGAGAAAGTATAAATACGAAACTAACTCGCGCTCCTTTCTCCTCACCCCCTAAGATTAAAACTTTTCGTTTGTCAAGTGTTTTGATATTTATTAGATGTAAGTAACAACCTGATGCATCTTAACTGAATGAACTCACTAATCACTAAATATTGTTACGTCTAAAACTCTGGATAAACTCACAATCACTAACTATACGTCGTCCCCATCAGATGGATCTCAAGTTAAACATAAAGCTCATCTAATCTGTGGGCTTATCTCGCTAGAATCTATTCTAACTGGTCATTTCATTCCATAAAGTTGCTATCCTCATGTTTAAAATCTTTTTCGAGTTGAGTCTATTCTTTCCTATGATCATGCTCTATAGCGTAAAATACCGAACATCCGGCGTGGAATATTGTGAGTTGCGTTGTACTTAACGTTCTTATGAACACACATTTCAGCAATTCTGAGCCATTGACGTAGAACATACGTTTTTTACGTTACATTTCTGTTACATTTGTGTGAATAAAAGGTTTAGTTTGTGTGTTTAAGATGGATACAAATAAAATACCCAGTCATCAGATGCACGAGTAGCTTCTCTCGTTTCTTCTTCAAGGTATTCAATTAAATTTAAATAACACTTCTTATTCTGTCAGTATTACAATTTTCACTCAACCAAAATGTAACTACAGATTCACGAAATAAGCGTGAGTGTAACGCTATTATATCAAATTCTTCTATTAATTTAGTTACTAAATGATTCATTCAAACTTACAACACTTTTAACATTTGTGTAAAATTAGAGCCTAGCTTTATGTTGTGAATATTTCGGGAGGTTGAATCCAAGGGAGAGCTAATCAAACGAGGACACCTCATTTCATAACCAAGATTAGCTAAATAATAGCTATTAGCTAAACAGAGAAAGTTTCAAGATTGTGTCAAGTGACCAGTCCATCTCACAATGGAGTAATCTTGCTCCATCTTGCAATGGAATAAACTTGCAACATCTCGAGGATATGTTCGCTGTGTTTTCCGATGACAGGAATACCAGGGGTTCAAATTCCAGTCGGGTATACTGAGGGGGGTTTTTACCCAAGTATTTTCTCATTTCCCCCCTCCCCCACCACTGCGTGTGCATTTTCTCTAAAGTGTGCCTTCCTCATCCAAGATCAATCAATCTGACTCTAATGGGTGATGAGACGTGGGATGCCAGCAATACGTTGCGAGTCAGACACTGCCAACCCCTTCAAACTAAATAAAGTTTAAATAAAATAATTCATAAAATAAAGAAAGAACACCCTCAAAGATGGTAAACCAGACCAGACGAGACCATCGCCTTTGCCCACGTAACCACTGGTGCGCACTACCTACTCTTCTAATCTAATGCTACGATACTTAGCAAGTTCACATAATTGTTCCTTCTTTTTTTTTTTAAAGTGTTGAATAATGAACTATGAATTTTAAAAATGTGTTGGTAGCGTTTGTATGAGAAGCTTCCCCTAGCAATGAGTAGGGGGAGAAATATTCCCCCCTTTGGAAACGACACACACACTCTCTCCAAACATTCTGATATGAACGGAGGGCGAGGCCTCACTGTAGTGCTTAGAGGCTCTAAATGCTCTAATCCCGGG